>JAAAKQ030466997.1:4432-21792 GCA_010016005.3 Zanna intricata | reverse complement strand
TATATATATATATATGTATAAAACTTTTAACAAGATTTATTACATTGTTATTCTTTTCTATATGTAAAATGACATTTTATCATTTATATAACAGCATATAAGATGTTTTAAACAAATACATTTTTCCGTTATTTATTATTTGTCTGTAGCAGTTTATTTACAGGCTTGCCAACTATTGTATCAAAAGCATATTGATCAATTTCTTTTTCTTTCTGTTTCGAGGTTAATTTTATCTTATATATTTTATTATAATTAATTCACCACAGAAGTTTGTGCATGGATTATGCATTGGTTTGTGCCTGGAAATTTTGTACTTTATGAAGGATGCCATGCCTCACTGAGATTCAAACCCGGGACCTCCGGATGAAAGGCCGAGACGCCACCACTCCGCTATGTAGATCAGCCTCTTTAAATTATTGTTATAACCTGAGAAATAAATTTCAGAGAAAGAAAAATATTGGTAATAATAATATCTTATTAAACAATTCTAACTAAATATATTGCGAAATTCTATACTGTTAACATACCTATAGAGAAGTATTATTCAGTTGATATTAATGATTAAATATAATGCTTTTTTCGTAATTTAATTTCGTTCAAAAGTAATTGTGTCTGTCTTCGTAACCATAAAACTAAAAGTATATCTATATTTTTAATGCAAATATTTTTAAGACCCATATCCCTCTGTACTAGTGTATAAATATAAACAACTTGATCCAACTAAATAAAGAACAATATATGATGTAGAATGTGATACTTACCTTATTTTATCATATATACAAAAAGGTTTTTGCGAATTTCTCGCATCCTTAGTTGAAATCCATTTTTTAAATTGTTCACGTCAAGTCACAAATTATAGATATACAATGATAATAGTTCTTTTTTTTATTTATAAAATACAATAAAAACTTTTTCAAATATAAATTATAAAAACCAATAATTTAAAGTTAAATTTGCAATTAATTTTTTTTTTTAAATATAAAAATAAAAAAATTAAAACTTACATATATAAAAATATGAAGTCAATTCATAAAAATATTAAAAATTAAAATAAATAATAAAATAAACAGTTCAATATACATGTGATCTGGTTAGTCAATGCTATATTAATTAAGAGTAAAAAACTGATTTTTTTATTTTGAAAAAAAAATTTAATTTTAATTTTAAACAATAGCTAATCGTAAAAAAATTGACTCTGGAAATTTTTCATTCAGGCAGAAACTAACTAGTCTCTACATTCGGAAAATTTATAAAACAGAACCACATTACACAGATATACAGTCTTACTCGATGACCATTCGACAATAGTTAAAATACAATATTGACACAAATTTTTTATTCGTAAAAATGCTGTATTATATTTTGAAAATATTTTCGGTCTTATATTTTCCAGTATGTTAACTTTTTAAATACAAATTTGCCTAAGAATATATATACGTATGTCGATAATAGAATATTAGACTACGTTTCTCCAGTAACTAGTTGGAAATTATATCTTTTGTAGGTGAGTACACCTACAAATTTGTAGGTAAAGTTGATTTTGTATTTTGTAAAAAAAAAATTCATTCTAGATTATAGGTGAAAAATATATTGAACTGAAATAAATTAATTTAATCAGAATAAAAACAATTGTAATTAATGGATTATTATTAAAATATAATTACTGTTTAAATAATAACTTTTCAACAAATCAAAAATATAGGTAAGAGATAATTTTGAAACTTCTACAATTTGAAAATATACCATGAATTTGATGAAAAAAGAACATATCCCCAATCAAATGATAAAATCTATGAAAATTTTACTTATGGAATAATGTAATATTAAAAAAAAAACGAAAATAATTAAATATTCTAGAAAACGTGGAATTATTCAAGCTAAAATTAAAAGGACAGGAGAGAATTAATGAACAAATAAACACTATATTCCATGTAATGTTCAAAAATGTCAAGTTGTTAAAATAAAGAATGAGAAGGATTAATTTCAAGAATTTGTATAACTGTAAAAAAGTGAGGGGCAAAGCAGAAGAGGCCATGGCAGTAGTGATGGCGAGTGGGAGGAGCTTAATATAGCTGTTTATTCGACGATCCCAGCAGGAAGACTCAGTATTAAAAGTAGTTTTGAGAATGGAAATATTCCGAAACGCTTAAACTACGAAGTTAGGACAGTGCTAGGAAGGACAGAAAGTAATAATCAAATCGAAGTGTCTAAATTGGAAATTATTTCTGTGTTCATTACTTACGTAAACCGTAAAAAATGTTCAAAGATAATCAAACGTCATGAACTAATTTAACATAGATTTTGTTCAATCTAAAGCAATTATTTTTTAGTTGGTAATATTATTGTCTTTGTACGTTAAGAAAGCACATCTATGAAATTTTAACTTAATCTCCTTTACAAGTTTAATTATATTTCTAAATATCATTTTCAAAACAAAAAAAAATTGGATCAATCGCAGAAACTATAATTTCTAACAACATTATTTCCATATATATTGGTTACTCTAATCCGTAGATGTGATGTACGAAGTAGTGGCTGTATACGCGTATATACAGACGTAGTGTATACATATGATATCGAAGCAAAGAAATTACTTCATTTTTCAAAATTGAGCAATACTAGGAGGTAATAAGAAAGGCGGATCTAAATATTTAAAACATTTCTATATATGGTGTGTTTGACAATTTTCCGCCATCTTAGATCCTCAATATTGAATAAATTATTTTGTTTAAATAGGAAGGTAGAAATGTGATACAGATTTTAATGTAAAGGTTAATTTAAAAAATTAGAAAAAAGACAGCGAAAACTCTTTGTCAATAAAAGGATTTGTTTTCGAATTATAAACATACTTACAGAAAGAGGAAAATTTGCTGTAGTAATAGAAATAAAGGAAATGCCATTTTATTTTTTATGTATCCTTCAACATTTGATCAAGTAATAAACTTTCACAGTTAATGTTGGAATTGATGGCTCAAAGACTAATAATATTAAAAATGATAACACTAACCATCAGGGCCGGATTTATCATAAGTGCCGCCCATGGGCAATAGCAAAAATGCCGCCCTTTTCCAAATTTTTTTTTAAAACCATGTGGATTTTTTTATAATTGGTATAAATGAAATATAAGCATTTACACCTTTATTGAAATGTTTTATTTAATATATATTTACAAATTGAATCTGAAATATAATCATTTTCCACATGTATAGTAACTTGCATAGAAACACTTTCGTCTTACTTTTTTGTAGAAAAATCTGTTATAATCTGCTCACAGTCTAGTTTTAAAAGAATATCAGGTTCGATGTTCATTATAGCTAAGCTATTTACGCGATCTTTAGTCATTGTGGAGCGGAGGTATGTCTTAATTCTTTTTAAGCAAGAAAAAACCTTGTAGCCTTCTGTTTGTACTGCAGTTACAAACTGCAGTACAAATGAACATGCGGTATGCAATTTCCACATTCGGAAACACGCTGTTTCCCGAAGAAATTTGAGTAACTCAAGAGGGCATTTGTTTTGCAAATTTTTAGAAACGCAATGTGGGTGAAAATATATAAACTCATCACCTAGAGATGGCTCAAGATCTGACGAATAACATTCTCTCAATATCTCGGACGACTCGCGAATTTCAGAGTTATCGCTAAAATTTTTGAAATTCGTAATAATGGCGAATTTGCTGTTAATGACTTCGTAAGCTGACATCCTTTTGCACAATTCGTTGTATAAATTATCCAAGATGACATAGAAAATATTAACTCTGAAATGGTCCCGGGCAGTCAATTCCACTTCTCCATCAGTTGTTTCGTTAGGACGTAGAGTTCTTCTTCTCCTTCTTCTCAACAGTTTGGTACTCCTGGATTTCAGACATTTCTAAGGCTAGTTCTTCATAGTGATCAAATTCTTTGCGAGAATCTGTGACAATTTTTATAAGCCCTATGTATAAATCAATAACCTCAACCAGACTGATGTTTACTTCTTGCAATTTCTGATTGACACTATTAAACTTTTTTTTTTAATTTATTTATTTTTTTGCGTAGGAGGAGGAAAAGCTCTAACAGCCGAAATCTGCCCGCTCAGATACCAGTGTGGGGTTCGCACTCACTAAAATACTTCCCCCTTCATCCCAGGGGAGGCCGGAATCGCCTTACGGCATAACATCAGCCACCCTGGGGACGTGGCAGCAGATATCCCAGCCCTACTGCCCTCCCGTTTGGGCTCCTGCAGTGGAGCCCCCCTTTGGGGTCCTCTTGGGATCATCAGAGCGTGCCGACTTCTCGTTTGTGAGAAGCCGACACCTTCCTCCTCCAAGAGACTGCCCATCCCTTTCTAGACCTAACCTAAAGGGGCGGCGTTTAAAAATGCGCGAGTGCCCCTCCCCCACTTGGTCGCTACCTCTCAAACCTAAGAGGGGCCCGAATGCTTCATCTGAAGTACCCCTAAAGAGTAGGAAATGCCACAAAATTTGCAACAATGCTGTTTCAAGATGTTCCATTTGGCTTCAGTTTCATCCTCTTCCATACTCACTAGTATTTCAATGATTTCTGAAAAGTTATCTTGTAAAGCAATGACAGCATCCGCACGAGCCAAAGGTATTTTTTTTATTATTTAAAAAAAATACCCGATAATGGAATTAATAAAAATAGGTAAAATCGAATGTTTCTTTCTTTTACTGAAGAATGTTTGAAGTTTTGGTGTTTTCAATAACACCTGTTGTTCTGCTTATAATTTTTCCGCTGCCCTTTTACTGTTAGCAGCTCCACTACACTTTTTTCGATAGCCACTCATAGTGTTCTATCTGTAGTCAAAATTAAGAATTAGAAAAATATATATGTAACTAGTATGCACTAACACGTTTTCACTTTTTACCTTTTCAATCATTGATATTCATAAATTTGATGAAACTTTTTTAATGGCGAGATAAAATATATTTAAATGCAAAAAACAAAAAAAACGGCTCACTTAACACTCACTAATAACAATTATCGGTTACGAAGTTGTCGAAGTTTCAATTCTCAACTCAAACGGTAGCACGTTACTCGTATAGAGGAGGACTTGCTTCCCAAGATAAGCAATGTACTCGAATGCAAGAGTTTGGAAAACGATTTCTACATTTAAACATGGTAAATTAATTGAGGGTGCATATTTGAAGAGAGGGTAAGGTTCGATCCTGCCTGTGAATATCAGGTAATAGCTCTCAAACCCTGAACAATAAAGAGTAATAAACAAAAGGCACAAAAATTAGCGACCATATACATATAAAATTTAAAGCTGTCCGTAATTTCTATTCTCCTAAAGATAAAGAAATCCTGGAGATAAAGAATATAATGAATACATGAAAACTCGGCGGCGGAAATAAAGCCATAAAATAATAAAATCTCAAACGAATATCTATAATGATATTGTTTGGAATATGAATTGATTCATAGTCGCTACACAACAAATGACAAACAGTTTAACCGTTTTTCTAAAAGTCGAAAATTTGCTGCCTTCCAAAATTTGCCGCCCTGGGCCATGGCCCATGTTGCCTCTGTGTAAATCCAAGTATGACCATAAGAGACGCCAAAGAGGAGTTTCATATAGAAAATTGGTACTGCACATAAATCTAAGTAATTATTTATTAATAATACAAAAAAAACTTTCTCGCGTTTACGATTTTAAAATCTAACCTAAAAATTCAATTTTTCATCAAGTTCAAATAGAAAAGAAGAAAAAATATGTACTGAACTTTGCGTGTTAAAAACAATAAAATTAATAAATAAATTTATATAGATCGTTTTTACATCGCTGTCGTCCATCATTTGATGCAACTCCAAGACCGTCACATCCATGTTCATTATTATTAGCTACACTACCCGAAGACGTTGGCGCATCATCACATACTAGCCCCTGTACTTGAAATAGGAATTTTGTTGAAGAAGTCACTAATTTATTTTCTGCCTTTTTTATTTTTCTATAACAACAGAACGAAAAGATCTAATGTGGTCATAGAATTCATAAAATTAATTATCTTATTTTACGATAAAATCAAGAATGTCGTCGACCCAACCTCTGAAATTTCAAATTTTCTGTAAATTTTTTTCCTTATCACTTTCATCGCTCTAGGTATCAGAGTCTTTGTTATTTAGCTCAATTGCTATCACTTCATCTGCTATTTCCTTTTCGCTAAGCATTTGCATTCCGGGATCACTTCTTAACTCTCAAGCCAGTCTCTCATGTTATCTTCAGTCACATCCTTCTCCCCAGCTTTTTTTAAAATCCCATAAAACTCCTTCACTTCTAGTTGTTGAGAATCTATCTCCGTTTCTGTATTGGTAAGAAGTTTTTTTAACATTCCTAGTAGTTAAAATTTTTTACAGACTTTCAAGCCTCTAAGTAGTTATAAACTATGTTGTACCAATCAATGTTTTTCAGTGTTCGCTCCCCGCGGGTGTCATTAATAATTTCATCACCATCTCTTCCAAAATAACTTACTCCTCGTCTAAGTATTTCTTTCATTATACCCATTTTGTATCCCTTATCACTTCATGATCCATTGTCTGAATAAGAGAACTTGTATTAGATAGCAAGTTTACACACTTAACTAATCTTTCCGTCACGATTTTCTAATGGGTCTGGGTGAGCTGGGCAATTTTCCATTAAGAGTAATACTATTATGTCTTGCTTGGTAACTTTCTCATCTTCTGTTTGAAACCTATACACTACGGGTACATACTTTTAATGAAACCAAGACGAAAAAATTATTTGCGTGCGTTTTTTCCATGCGTTTTGTTTTTGCGTAAACCCGCCGAATTCGCACGCAAAAGAACAGAGAGCCTTCGATTCGATTTTTTACCGGGTAAGCGTTTTTCATTTTTAAAAGCCTGAGTGTTTTCGGAAAGAGTATTCTCATATGCTTGTTTATAGCTTGAAAACGAAGATATTTATTGAGACGATTTACGCCATCGTCTCTCTCATTAAACGTTACGTTAAAGTCATATACCACACGATTTCCACCTTCCTATTAGAAAAAAAACCGTTTGATTCAATATGGCGGATCCAGGGTGGCAAACAAAAATGTCAAACATATCATAATATAGTACTTTTTTAATTATGTAGATCCGCACTTGTTTCTACATCCTAATATCTATCAATTTGAAAATATGAAGCTATATTTTTCCTTACTTAGTAATAAATACTATTAAATAGTATATGATACTAAATAGTGCTTTTCTATACTTTTATATTACTCCTGTACATCTCATTCACTGAGTGTTACATTTATGACAAAAAGTAATATACAGTTAGTTTCATCTTGTATTTCTCAAAAATATGACTTTTTTCAATCTAAAAGTTTTTTAATACTTTTTTTAATCATAAAAAATTCATTCTAAAAACGGTATTATTAAATTTAATCAATTGATTATTTATGTATATTTTTCATAAAATAAAATATATAATGAAGGCTGAATTATAAAATATTTCTATAAATGCATCATAAATAATCTTAGATTATTGTATAATATATTATTTTGTTATATTAAAGTGGAAGAGAATGCTGTACAGCATTAAAATGAAAGTACTTTAAATTCTATTTGATAAGTTACAGAAGTTAAAAAAAAGCTCTTCGTTCCTTTACGTAATACATAAAAGCAATTCTTTCCTTTGAGGTTGGAAATGCCCAATTCGAGGTTAACATAATCAACAAAAGCCGAAAAAGGTAAGAAAGAAAAAAGTTTTACTTGAGGCTTGTAGGTTTACTTATTATGTAAACAAACGTTTCTGGTTCAATTTTCATATTTTATATTTATTATTATTTTTTAAATAAAAAAAATATCCGTACAAGCATATAGAATTCATTTTATACTTGTATATTTAATTGCAATTCTTAAACTTTTAACTGTTTTTATTTATATTTAATCCCTTTATCGTATGATGAAGTATTTTACACTTTAATAATTTTACCATGATTTGTAAGTTTCTAAATTTAAAAAAATTGAACAAAAAATAATGAAAGTGGCTTCTGAGTGTACAAAAAAAAAATTGAAATCTGAAATAGTTATTTTTTAAAACTTTGAATTTTTTTTTAAAGGGCAAAATTAAATTAAGATACCTAAAATGCTGCCTTCTTAAAATTCTTGTAGATCATTAATTAATTCTCCATATAAGCACTAAGCTTGTACACGATCCAAAACTTGATTGCAATTTTTTTGAAATTGCTATTCTATTTTGAGATTGGAAACTCATATTTAATTTAAACAAAAGTTTTAGAAACTGTTTTCTGTTAGGTGTCCTAACTTTTTTAAAATAGGTTATACCAAAGAAGAGAAGTCCATTTCTTTCTCGTTTTTTAAAAATTTTATTTATGTTACTGACATAGTTACGAACAGAGATTTACAGATCTTTCAGCTTATGTTACCTTTCCTTTAATGTACTAGTTAATCCATCTTCGGGCCGAATCTGCTTTAATATAATTACAGCATAAAAAAATACTAGAAGTAATTACTCGCTCCTAAAATTCTTCCGCTATCTATGTTTGGATGGTTTTACCAATATCGTGGACAACGCTTGGTCCTCAGCATACTCCCAACGGGCAACCACGCCGATTTCTCTCAGGCATGCTTATTTATGCTGCAGGAACCGATCGCTCATGAACACCGTGTGTTTTGCCGTATCCTTCCCGCAATAATCACATTACGCAGAGATTCTCAACGTCTGCGCTCAAAGGCATTCCTCAAAATACCCATGATCGGTAAGGAACTGGATCAAGCTCGTTCCTCGTTCCTTTTAATACAATTTCCTTTTAATACCTCGTTCCTCTTAATTACAGTCCAGCCTACTCTGAAAGTCAGTAATGAGTCGTTAAGCCCACCTGTTCTTCTGCGACTGATCCCATCCTTCCTGACACCTGCGGACAAGCAATCTTCCCCATCCGCCTTATCTGATCCCCTGTACACCTCATCCCTCTTTCACTCTAGGAAATCAAAGGGTGCTAATCTGGGCGAGATGGCCTGCAGCCGTGGTATACCTAAAAGAAGTTAAACATGGTCACCTGGTTTAGAATTGCACCGGCTCTCCCCCTTCCATGAGTGGCAAACAATACCAGACTGGTACGCTGTACACAACTTGCAAGAGCATCATCTGGGATAAGACTCTCCGCTTCGATGTGCGGGGACTCCCCAATCTTGGTCATTACCCGACCGGTGGCGGCTGTCATTTTTTCGGCCTTAACCGGCACTTTTCTTACGTGTGTCTGAAACGTGGCGTTCTTATCTAACCGTACGTCTGGTTACATCACTGCACGAGAAGGATGGCTAACGTGGTTCCGATCCTAAACAAAATTGGGATTAGCTTACGACTACTCGAGACTACGACCACCGGAGTCTTCTTCGCTGCGTTTAATGTTGC
This sequence comes from Zanna intricata, assembly GCA_010016005.3. NCBI lineage: Eukaryota > Metazoa > Arthropoda > Insecta > Hemiptera > Fulgoridae > Zanna > Zanna intricata. Next base: position 12,411 of record JAAAKQ030466997.1, on the reverse strand, counting down.
GTGAGAATAATAATATTTATCACCATATTCCCAGTATCCATCACCGCGATTTGTGATTATGCTCATTCAAGTTACCTAGAAGAAACTACTGGGATACCATCAACAAATAAAAACAAGTTTCTGTATAGAATAGAAGAAGAATCATCGTCTTCAATATGTTTTTTATAACATAAACCTTAAAAATATATATAAAAAAGCACGCATATTAAATTAAATTACTTTATTTTTGGAGATGGTTAACATTCTCCTCTGTCTGCCAACAGATTAATCATTTATTGAGTTACCTTACTTCCTTTTCTGCACTTTTTCATTTTGTAAAAGGCAAGGTGTCTAAGGTAAGAAAGAATAAAATAATTACAGGAATTTTACTAAGCAACGTGTCCAATTTGATTGTAGCGAACATATAAAATTGAAATAAAGTTGCACCATATTTTTTTTAAATAATTATTTTACATCAATAAATAAAATTACTATCTCAGAAAACTGGAAGTTTAAAAATATATTATAATGAATTTTTATAAATTAAAATACTATTAGATATTTGAAAAGAAAAAGAAAAAATTGTCGATATCAAATTATCAATGGGTAGAAGGGGGGAGTATTCTCCCTCCTATTGCATATAATTCGCTACATTAAACGTGTAGCCTATAATAACGGGTAAGGAAAATATTCTTCATAATTTTTTCTCTTTTATTATATTGATAAAAATGCTTAGTGATAAATAAGATTAATTATATTAACGCAAACAATTTAGGTCTGTATTTCTATGCAACCCAAATACGGATTACAAAAAGGCTAATTTTCACACAAATAAAATAATGAAAATTAGTATAATGGATCATTACACTGATTTATTTACATCAACATAACAAATTATCCTTCATAAAAGGAGCTATGTTTATACAAATAAATATTAATGAATTATATTTATAATAATATAAATGAATGATACTAGTAAATTAAACCATAATTAAATTTTTAAAAAGAGCTAATCTATATATATATAAAATCAATGCCCACCAAAAACTATTGAAGGTAAATTGAAGTGAATATTTGTATAGAAGTTTTTCTTACGGTGTGAACAATAAGAAAAGATTTTTTTAAATTCAGCAAGAAAGGATTTTTTTTTAATTCTCAATTTAAATATTTGTTACAAAGAAGAGCCAATTATGGTCATTGGCTCAATTAAAATTTTAAAATGGAGTAAAAATTAAATAAACTGTTGTTTAATTTCTTGGTGAAAAATGAAAATATTACCTTGCATTTTGGGTGCGTAATCTTCATGTAAATATCTCAAAAAGCTGTTTGTGTTTTTTTTTAATTCCAAGTTTAAGGGGTTAAAATATAAATATGATTTTTTTTTTAAACCCGAATATTTTTTTTTAATTTCTTGGTAATAAATGAAGATATCAACTTGATTTTTTGTGTTTGTAATCTTCATGTATCTGAAAACCTATTTCTAGATTTTTTGAAATTCAACCTTTGAACGGTTGAAGAAAGGTAAAAATATTTTGAACAATAGTTGCAAATTTTCTACCTTCTTAGATCAAAGTTAAGGCCTATACTGAAACTGTTGCTGTGAAGAAATTACAATAATTTTTATAAACTGAAGAGGCTTTAGTTTTTATTTTTTTGTTATTATTGTTATTATTATTATTATTCACACAAGCATGAGTTTAATGAACACAGGAGGGTCCAGAGACTGTCTAGACGGCAAGTGAACTGAGTTCTGACCAGCTAAACAATCCCTAATCGCGACAGAAACGCGAGTAACCATATAGCGCGAGAGAAGCCGTGACGGGTCTGCTAGAATACGTTATATATATATATAATACGTCAATGCCCAGCAAAAACTACACAAGATAAATTGAAAGTTTGTACAGATGTTTTTTTACGCTGTAGCTGCACAGTAAGAAAGGATTTTAGAAAAGTTTTAAAATGGAATACCAATGAAATTTACTTTTTTTTTTCTTTTTTTTTTAATTTTTCATTAATAATGAAGGCATCAACTTGATATATGGTATTTTTAATCTTCATGTGAATATTAAAAACTAATTTCTAGATTTTTTTTTTTTGAAATTCCTAGTTTAAAGGGTTAAAATGGATTTTGAACTATTTTGAAATCTTTTTTTCGAATTTCTCGGTAAGAAATGTAAATATCAACTCGAATTTTGGTGTGTGAATTCTTAACGTTAATATGTAAAAAGCAACATCTACGTTTTAGAAAAATCTAAAGATCAAAATTCGACTTTGAAACGGGGAAAGAAGAAATGTAAAGTTGTTGTACGTAATTGAAAATTTTCCCTATTTCAGATTATACAAAACGAGATATTCACTAGATTTGGGCATGAAAAAACTATTCAGATAAATATCTAAAAAGTATTTTCAGGTTTTTTGAACTTCGATATTTTTAAGAGATTCCATGGTGTACGCCACGGCATGGTGACTCAATCACCACAGACACTGTCACTGTACTCTATAATTGTATGTATTACTGTATATAATAGAAGCAGGTGCACTGGCTGCACCTACCTCTATTTAATAATAAACAAAAAATAAAACAAATTGACTGCGACAGAGAACGCAAGTGATCATATTGCGCGTGTTAAGCCGCGATGGTTATGATAATATATATGTATATAGAATGTTACAAGAAATGTATACGTGGCAGCCAAAATTAACAAAATTTTTTATGATAAAATTGCGATTTCACTTTCCTTATATAAGCTATATATATTTTTGTTTAAAAAAAATAAAACATGGGAGAAAATAATTTAAAACGAAGGGTAAATCACCACTATTTTTACAGATGAATCAATTTTTATTTATAGAAGCTTATAAAGAGCTTGTTCGTGGGAATTTGAAGATGGAAATTTTTAGCACGTGATAAATGCCATGCTTGACCGGGATTAAAACCTCCGGATGAAAGGCTGAGACGAGAGCACTCCACCACTCAAATATACAATAGATGTTTTTCCATAGAATATTTTAGTTCCTTTTGATATGTTGAATCTGAAAATACATAGCCGTAGGTGGTTTTGTTTAAAAAAAGTTGGTAATATGTTTAGATCTGTGTATTATTATTTCCCTATTTATTTTAGTTACTAGCAATGAAATATTAGCGAAGTTATATACAAAAAATTCAAAAATTATTTGAATGATATTCCTAGCATTGTCAATCTAATATTAGGAGTTTATTCGTTTTGAAGTCTGTCCATTCTCAAAACTATTTTTAACATCCATTTTATTTGTATTTTCACATAGTTTTTACCTAATTTACTAATGACCTTTCTTAAAGATTAATTATTCGCCATATTCTTGAATTTTAGCATAAACCGAATTCACGTTATTTTCCACATATTTTCTGTTGAACCAGACTAGCTATCCCGTATGTAATTTGTTAATACATAATTCAAATTTCTTCGCAACAGAAGAATCGCGTTTGATTGATCCGATTAAAATTTTCACAGATGTTATTTCCAATAGGATTATCATAATTGATTTTGGTGTTATTTCAACCTTTTCTGGCATTGTCACTCTGTCCTTCGTAGTTTGGCACGTTTTGAGATTGCTGAAAGTAGTTTTGAGAATGGAAGAACTCCGAAACGCTTCAACTACTTATGTTGAAGTAACAGTGCTAGAAAAAAAACAGAGAATAACACTCAAATTAATTATGAATACTTTGAAAATTTTTACAATAAAAATTGAATTATTCATATAAAAAGCATTAAATTTAACTAGTAATTTTAAACCCAAGAATTACAGTTTGACTTAATTTTACCGAAGGCGCAGTAATCAGAGTGAAATTTTCAACATCCTACGCTCACTAAGAAAACATTTCCATATCTCTGTTTCTGTATACTTCCTTCTTTAGTGTCAACATAACCAAAAAATTTATCGCATTCTTCGTGAATGAATGTATATTTTCTTATTTGCCTTATCAAGACCAAAATACCAATTTCTATTTTTATTACTTTTCTAAATATTCTAACACTTCTAATTAAATATACTAACAATTAATTAAATATATTAACTATTCTAATTGAAATAGTTATTATATTTTTTAAATATGGCTGATAACTTGGACCGTTTAGTCGGAGACGTCAAAATTGGAAGAGAACAATAAAAAAAGATTCTATATAAGGCAGTTAATAGTAGATAATTATAGAATTGTTTCACTTGAGAATTAATTTAGGTTTAAAGGTAGTAAAAAATGAATACTTTTCTTAGTTTTTGTACAGAAATTTGTACAGGTTATCAGAAACCTTTGCAAAGAATAAGTTGAAACTCATTTGTTTGAGTTATTAAGCTTTAAACTCTTAACAGCATTAAAGACAAGGTTAGTTACAGTCAACAAAAACAGAAATGGTATTAACATGTACTGCTTCCAAGAATTATTTCTGAAGTGGGAACTAATAAATCTAGTATAAAAGTGTAGAAAAATGAAATGAAATGACCATTTTTCTACTCCAATTATGTGAAAATTAACTTTACATCCTGAAAATACGCAGATTTAATAATGTACTGAAAAGTTTTATTTTAATTTTATGAATATCGTAAAACTATTTTTCATTCTTTCAAAATTATGGTTGCATTTTTATTTAGTAAAACTATTTATGCTTATGTATTTGGTTTAATTTGATATTTAATTAATTTTTATTAATTAATTTAATTAATTTTTATTAATTAAATATCAATCTAATAAGGAATAATACAAATCAATTTATTAATTAAGTTATATTTATAAAGTTAATATTTTTAAAAAACAGATTTTAAATTTATCAACAATTCTATAAATTGCAGATTAATAAATATTAAGTTGAGATAGCGATGGATGAGATATCAGTATTTCCGTATTTGTTTTTATTTATTTTTATATTTTTTATTGTTATTTAGGTCTGATGAAAATTCTGTATTCGAACTTGATATATTTTTCTCCATTATTCAAATCTGACCGATTCTTTTGGCGTTTATTTAAATCTTTCACATTCCTTTCTCTCTGCTTACATTATTGCTTTTTCTCCATTTAGATACATTTACACGATATAAATAAATTAAATGTTTCAAAAATAGCAGAGAGAATAGTGTCCTATACTCCTTTGATGCAAAAAAACAAAACGATTTTCTTTAATAAGAAAGAAGAAAATTAAAATTTGTGAAATATCAGAAAAATTCGCGAGCGCGTTTGTGTGTATGCGAGAGATAAAGAGAGAGCTATTATGGATTTTTGTTAAAAGGAAAATATTTCATTTAGCTATTTAAAAAAAAATAACACTTTCTTCAGATAGATAATTCGAGTAGAAATTTTTTTAATTAATATCCAAACATTCCAAAACGGTAACGATTATATTTCTAACAGTTTTTTAGTTTCATACACTAATTGATTCATGAAGAGTGTAACAAACTTTCAGGACTTTCTACTGATGAAAATAAAGAAGAAAGTCGATATAAACATGGGATCGAAAACGCTTCGTTAGCGAGTGTCGGCTTTCTAAAATTTCACCCCGGTTTCGGCACTTTATATGATTTCATTTGTACTGAAGTGCTGTACTATGAAATTTTAACTTCAATATTTATACTGAATTACGTAATAATGAAATGCGTTGGGTTTTACTAAAACTGAAATCTTTTTATGTTATTGTTTTTTTTTTTTTTTTTTTTTTTTTATAATTATTCGCATGAATGATATTAAATTTTAGATTTTTTAACGGTTTTTTTTTAATTTTTGCTTTTAAAATGACGGTTTTTTTTACGGGTTGAAGAAATAATGAGATAAAAAGTTTCCGTAATTAAGCTATTTACCAGTGCTGCAAACTGAACAGTTACATTTGGTTATTCTGAATTCTTCAGAACATGAACACATAATTTCAAGTTTGTTTCTCAATAGTTATACTTTCAGATAACTGTACTTGTACCCTTTAATATTTCTCTCACTACTTCTCTTACACATATTTCAACGTGGCTTTCTCAAAATACTTTATCAATTATTTGGTATGAATAAATTTTTTTTTTCTCTTCAGACACAATTTTTACAAAAAAAAAAAAAAAAAGAAGAGAATGTATATAATACGTATGTACATACGTTTAAAAAATTGAGATATAGAGAAATTACCTCCGAGATAGTAATCATTTTAGTTTCCCTGGAAACGGAAGAGATGAGAGCTGAACTGTTTTCATTTATATAAAAAAACTAGCTTTACCGTCGTGGGGCTTCATCCTCGCTATATCGTTATATGTATCTTCCGTCCCGATCAATTTTTTTATTTTTTTAGCCAAGTAATTAGAGGCAGATGCAGCCAATCGCGTGACACGTAAAGTAACACTGACAGTGGCTGTGTTTGTTTGAGCAGCCACGTTATACCCCTTAAAAAATCAAAACTGGAAGAAAACCGAAATTGAATTTTAGGTAATTATTTTAGGAGTATTTATAAGCTTAAATCTTTTAAATATCTCGTTTAGTATCGGAAATGCGGAAAAGTTTCAATTATTGTTTAAAATATTGTACTTTTCTTCACCCCTTTTTAGGTCAAATTTTGAAAAACCTAGAGATTAATTTTTACATATTCATACACCAAAAATCAATTTTAATTTCTTTCCGAGAAATTTTAAAAGATAGACGGGTTTAAAAAAAAATTCAAAATCCATTTAACCCTTCAAACCCCGAATTTTAAAAAATCTAGAAATTAGTTTTTAAATAATCGCATGAATATTAGACACACCAAAAAAATTAGTTTATATCTTAATTTTTTTAAAAGAAATTAAAAAAAAGTGTAAATTTTATTGTTACTGTATTTTAACCCTTTAAATTCAAAATTTCAAAAAGTCCTTTTTTAGTGTGCACTTTAGTGTATCGCTATAAGCAGTACTTGCATTCGAATTTTCATAAATTTATCTTCAGCAGTTTTTGCTAGCCGTTGATTAATTAGTCAGTAAGGACATGTTCTCGTATATATATATATATATATAAAATTGCACATTTTTTATTGATATTTTTTCGGTTAAAAAAAAATATATTAGACTAATGAGACATACAAAAATAATAAATAAGCTCCCAGTAAGAAGAAGAAGATATCAGTAGCTTGTAAAATGTATTCTAATAAATTTGTTACTTATAGCTTAACATTTATATTAAATTAAAAATTAATAAACTTTTTTTTTCATTAAAAAGTTAACTACATACTTATAAATAAAAGATAAATATTAAATTTTTTAAGATAAACACTTACCACTCACCGTTTTAAATTGCTAATTTTACGTTTTATAAACTCGAACATTGAAAGTTTTCATAAAAATAAGAATTTTAAAGTTTTGTAATAGCAATAATAGTTAAAAACTCCAACAAAGTTTCATTAAGTTTATAAAACTTTTAATATTTAAATAGTTGTATATAATGTAATATACCTTTTATAACAACAATTTAACATTAAAAAACGAAAAACGTTGTTCCTGATTGATTCCGGCAATAGATTAGCTACATTTTAACCTCTGCTCTTTATCATTATATTTTACTCGTATTTTATAAACCGCTTGCTTAAAAATCGTTTTATTAAAACATTCTAAATGTTTGAGAATTCCTCTGTGGGTGTGTGTGCGTGCGTGTGTGTGTGCGTGTGTGTGTGTGGTGTTTTTCTATCAAATACAAAATATTTTTCCGCCAAACAAATAATAATTACGCGCGTGCGCACATAAGGTAAAATGTCTGTAATAATTAGGATGCTTTATATTTTGTTTTTATATAATTAATATAATAAATATTTGTTAATTTCATTCAAAATATTTCATATTTTGAATTATTATTGATTTTTTTCCTTTTACTTAAAAATAAATTTAAACACAATTGTTTCCTTTTTACTTAAAAATTAGAACAGTTCTTACAAACTACGTTGTGTACGTATTTCTTTCTAACGCCAGATGTTCTATACAATGTCAGTGTATAATTTTTTAAGAATTTTGATGGGAATTCCTTTTTAACGTGTATA
>JAAAKQ030466986.1:0-24145 GCA_010016005.3 Zanna intricata | reverse complement strand
CACGCTACAATTCGTTCATCTCATCCTCTGAAGATATAACCTAACGGTGGTTCCAGAGGTGAAACAAAAAAAAAAAAGAAAAAAAAAAGTAGTGTACGAGTAAGCTCATTTTATATTTTACGACACAATACGTTTGTATGATAATAATTATGAAGTAAAGTTCTTCGTAATTTTTAAAATATTTATATAATACATAAATATGGACCTGTATATGCTGGAACAGTATACTTTTAAAATTAAATAAAAATAATTATTTATAGGAGGATAAAGGAAGTGTGTGGATGTCATCCTATTTCGACTGTTTCATATCATAAGCAAGCAAAAAGATATAATTGTTTGCAGATAAAAATTTACTTCTTGTTAAATATAGCATGTGGAATTTTCAATAAGATTTATTTTTTGGCAGACTGCTCTTTTTACAGCATTTACAATTTTGTCTAATCGAATGTGTAGCGGTACGTCTGTAATCAGTTACATTGAGTTCTCAATAACTGTTATTATTAGTAATAATACATTATCAGTATTAAAAGAAAGTAGTAATAATTTATTATTTTATTTTAATTTATATTTAATAATTATGTTTATATATATATATAAAGTAATAATATAATATAAAGAAAATACGTCGCAGAACCGTATCTGCAGTAGTTTTTGATATATCTGGGAGAAAACCAATAAGTTAGGATAAAAAATCGTGTTTTTTTTTAAGTTTGACTTATAGTAACTTTTTTAAATGGGTAATTCAAATGTAAAACCTTAAAAAAAATCTTGTAGAGAATTTAATTTTGAATAAAATGTAAGATAAGTTGAATAAAACGATTTTTATTAATAACAATAAGTCTGTATAATAATAATTACGAAGAACTTATTATCTAAATTTTATTTAGCAACAGACATTTCTACCTATGTGTGAAAAATATTTATTTAATATAAACAAAAACATAATTCTTTTTTTGTGATGGGAAAATTTACAAAAACAAAATTCACTGTTAAAAGTTATTGTTAAAAAATATGAAAATAACTGAAAATTACACAATTTTAAAATAAAAATAAATAAATAGAAATTACTTAGATAATAGAAATTAATTAATAACAGAAATAATGATAACATAATGATAGATAACGATTGAGACTCTTCTACTGACACGACATATAAATATAGACTTAATTTTATACCATGACGATCATTGTTTACAAATTTAAAAATTTTTATCTAATTTTTAAATCTTAATTTTTAATATGTGAAGTGAATATTTATAAAATATACTCTATCATAATATGTTCCTGAAGGTGGAAAAAAATATTTTCGAAAGCGCTTGAACGTACTTAGTTACTCAAAATTGTTGATAAGCGGAACTTATATTTTTATATATACAATAACTTAAACAATGCTGCCTTTAGCGAAGGTTTTCTGTGAATTTTAGTTTGAATGTGATCGGTTTGCCATTGAAATAATCGCCGTACATATTTATAACAGAGGGTTACGCTGATATGGTGCTCATTTTGTGTATGTGTTATGACAATGTTACAGCTGCTGCAGTAGAATATGAACTATTTTTTCCGAATCTCAGATCTCAAAACAATTAGCGCAACTTTTCCTAGTCTTCGAGAAACAGGTCCGCTACCTAATATTTGTATTAGCTACGAAACATCTATCTAACACGACGCTGTTCTTGATTAAATTATCATCGATGTAGTTCAGCGCAGTCTAATGGTCAGTACACTTCGTCTTTCTAAGCGGATCGAAGTTTCGCGTTCGTTGGTTTGGAGGACACTTAAACAAAACAATTTATCTTTATTATAAACATCCAATTCATCTTTATTATAAACATCCAATTCATAACTCAGGAAACGGGTAGAAATAAACACTAGTGAAACGGTGAAAGACAATTTCCAGCACCAATTTATTGTCAGTGTAGGGTGCAGCCTTGTTCACGATCAACTATTTGAACCGTTCATATTACCTGGCCTATTAAATGCTAAGACCTAATTGCACTCTTTTCCAGAAGAATTTCGGCAGTTGCTTGAAGATATTCTTCTAGTGCTGAGACGCGAGTATACCTCCAGCACAATGGTGCGCCTCCCCACTTCTCTTCTGCTTTTCCACTAACATAAACATAATCTCCCTGAGAAATGGATCGGTAGTGAAGGTCCACAAATCTGACCACTAAGACCATCAAATTTAACACCTTTAAGTTTTTGCGTCTGGGGATGTATGAAAAATATTTTCTACAAAACAAAAAATACATCCTCATAATTAATTCTCCGCATTATGGATGAGGCTGAGTGATTAAGTTCGAATTTGTCTAACTTTTCTTCGTTTTTTTCAACTTATATTACACTATTTGTGTTTAAAATTAAATTCTCTTTACATGTTTATTAATTTTTAAATTTTATATGTTTATTAATTACTGAATTACTGATGTAAAACAGGAAGCTAAAAAGGTCAAAAAAGCACTTATCGTGCTTAACTCAGCGAAAACGCGTTTAAATAAGTCTAAACACCACTCCATAATTGCTCACTCAAGCTTATTTCCGAAAAAAAATCTTGTAAAATGCAGTGAACACGATCAATCAAGATATTTTCAATATCTTCAATCGGCTATCATTTAATACAACACTGCGGATCTTAAGAGCTTGAACTTCAGTATCACCCATTTCTCAGAAAATATCGAAACTTGTTTGCTTTACTTTATCTCCACAAACGTGCATCTAAAGTATGATACTTAATAAATATATTGTGATACTTTTACCATCTCTGTGTTAGGCTGAGAAAAAAAAATAAATGAATAAAAATTCAATCCATATGACTATTTTTTTTTCTATTGAAACATTCGTAAATCATTGAAATAAAATTAAAATTAGGATTTTAATTAGAATTTATAATTTTTTAAACATATTTTTTTGTTGTTTTATTGTATTTTGAGATAAAGTAATATATTTTTTATTAAAAGAAAAAACTTCAGTTAATTCGTTATTTGAATTCAGTTTGTATACATTAATTATAACAATACTGTATTAATAACATCGAAAGTATCAAAATATTTAAAAAAAAAAAAAAAAAAATAGAATAAAAACAAATATCGAAAAATAAAATAAAAAAGAAAAAACTAAAAATCATAATATCAAGAAACGCCCGTAAGAATGTTTGATTGTTGCTTCTTAGTTGTTACATACGACAAAAGTGCTAACTTTTTTAACTCTCGCAAGATTGTACTTTTATCAACGTTTACTTACAATACAAAACACTTTCTCAGACCAGAATGGTTTCTATTTACATGATTTTGAAATTTATTTTTTAATAAATTTTAAAACGAACATTATTTTATTTATTTATATTTAATTATGTATTATTTACAAATAAATAATTTTTCGCTTTATACTTTTAGATTTTTAATCGAAAGTAAAATAAACATTATAATTAATTGTTTATAAAATGTTAAAAAGAACTTTTCTTAATGAAAACAGCGTAAAGATTCTAGCACGTTTCTTAATGTCATAAAACACTTACAAGTATGAAGATAAATTGTAGAGTTTAGATTCAAAAAGAAAAAATAAAGAAGTTCAGTGAAGGTGGTGAACAGAAGAACACTTGAGGGTGAAGTAGGTCCATAAACATTGAAGTCACGTGACTGTACGTTTCTCCCTACCAAAGATTTAGACGAGGGGAAGGGTAAACGGGGGTTACCCAGAGGGGATTTATACATGGTAAGACCAAGAGTAACGTTTATTAGACTGGCGCAGATATATAGACTATAAGAAGTATTATAGGGGAGGTCGAAATAAAGGGGACAACACCCTTATGTGCTATATAGAATTCCCCTATCTTCAATAGATAGATTGTACTACCTGAAGAAATAATGGGGAAAATACTGTATTGTCATGTCAAACACTGATTAAAAATCCTTATAGTACTTTAATTTTTAATTCTTCTACTACATCAAAGATGAAGAATGTCAGTATAACAAAATATACAACTATAGATTCTTATTCAGAACATCATAGAAGCTGTATCACGTTTAATGTAATCTCTTAGAATGACGAAAATTATAATTATTTAAACTAAAAAGGTTAATCGATATGAGGAAAATTCATCAGATTTTACATATAAGATAAATTGACGAGGCTAATAATAAAATATTTTCTGAATTATCATCTATGAGGGCTACTATTGCTACTACTCTTTTTTTCATCTCCTAAAGTAATATATTTTATATTTATTTTTTTTTCTCATTTTTACTTTCCTGGCTGTAGAGTTGTGATACAAGTAGAAAAGTATGATAACACTGATAAACATAATATTTGTTTCCTATCGTAACATACATGATTTTAATTTATTTTTTTAAGCTAAAAATGAATATGAACTCTTTCTATCGTTCACCATTTTTGAGATATGTTAAAATTTTATTTAAAGGATTTTTTTTAAATTTTTCAATGAATATTTAGAATTACAAGCTCCTATATTGTATTTTTTAGCTCATTTTTCATTGTTTAACTTTAACATAATTTGTAAGTTATAAATAAATAATGATAGACAAAGAACTAAATCATATCATAGTCACATATTATGACATCATACCTAATCCTGAAGAGTGAGCTTTCATGGACAAGATTAATCATGTCTGTGCAGGTCAAACATGTAGTTGTAACAACTGCTGTTTTTGTATTAAGCACTGGATTTAGGACTGAATTAATTTTATTCAGTCTTATTGTTGTCTTAATTTTGTTAACAGTGCAGTGTCATAATGTCTCGAAATTGTGTAAATGATGTAGATACCATCTTATGTATTGTGACGAGTTTACCGTAAAATCAAATAGAAAAAACACCTTTAACTAAAAAAGCATATCATTCATACTTTCAGTTAAAATTGGTGATCAGGATAAGACGTGGGCGTCTCTTCTAGTATGCACAATTTGTTCTGTATATTTGTTGTTATATTTGTTTGTTTTGTTGTTAAGTATGACTGAAAGGTATACGGAAGGCTTTGCCATTTGGTGTACTTAATGGAAAAGCCTTCCGTTTACCCCCCCCCCCACCTACCCACTGAGGGAGTGGTTGGGTGGGTAAAAAATAGGGTCAGGAACAAAAATGAGAAGAAAAAGGTGTTTTGGGGGGTCGGGTTTGGAGCAGGTGACCCGGATCGATGATGATCCTGAAAGGGGAGACGGATCGGGCTAACAGGAAATGAGCAAATAAAGAAAAAAGGACTCCCTAAAACTACGGACTAGAACTTATAAATATTTCCCTTATATGAGGTGAAATTATTCTAAGTTCTTGTTTACTAAGAATCACAATTTAATCAGTACAATTAAATCTTGAAGTAAATGATTAAATCTTGAAGTAAGGCTTAGAAAAATTCACTGTATAATATACGTCTATATGTTTAACCTACAAATACTGTAAAAGCTAAAGAATGTACTTACGCCTGTTCAGCGTTATAGAGATCGCACTAAAAACACTACCATTTACCACACTAATAAGTATATACTACCGAACACGACGCACAAAACACCAAACGCCCTTGTGATCTATAAATAGGATCACTGACAAAAAATACAAATAAAAAATTAATCCTTCAATCAAATCGCTTAAAACGTCGTAAAATAATTCCATAACTAATACCACTTATGTTCCAACGTCCGTATCCAATTAAAAATCGAAAAAACCAATCCAAAAGCAATATTTCATAGAGCGACACAGAGAACGTGTTAACTCACCGCGTGGTCCCACTCAACCCATCTAACCAATTGTAACTTTTCTTTAACAAGTGGGTCTGGAATCTCTAAATAGTATAAATATACTGTAAAATATACTTTACTGCAATCTGCAATCAGGCCTGTAGGTCACAGTGAAATTATTCCAGTTCTTGAACTACTTGTGAACGTATGTTTCGAAAGCAGCGATGAAGAATCAGACAATACTGAAGAAGACAGTAATGATTTTGAATTATCTTCTAATAAGCCAGGTTTTAATAGGCATGTAGTTAGGCTATACTGTGTTTTCTTTGTAATTGGAACAGCCGAACTAGGGATAAACATTATGTTACCAATCGGTGAAAGAAAAGAGACAACTTAATTCCAAATGGGAACAATATTGTTCATGAGCCCTTATTGAACCCAAACAAATATTTTTACCCCCTCTCCATACCAAGCTAGGACTAATGAAAAACTGTGTAAAAACAATGAAGAAGGATAGTTCCGAATTTTTTGTACATCAGGCAGAAACTTCCGAATGTAAGTGAAGGAAAAATTAAAGAAGGAATATTTGTTGGTTGTCAAATAAGAGACTTAGTCAAAGATGATATATTTAACTCGGTGTTAAATAATGTAAAAAATGCAGCTTGGGCTGCACTTAAAAGGTTTGACAAAATTTAGTCAGCAAACAAAAATTCAACAATTACCAAGATATTCGGGCGATAATAACCTTAGTGTTGTTCGCCCTGAAAAAAAAAATTACCAAGATATTGTTAATCAACTTCTTACTTCATACAGAGCTATGGGTTATAATATGTTTATGAAAATACAGCTCCTCTACTCACATCTGGATTTTTTCCCGGACAACCGCGGAGACGTACGTGAACGTTTTCACCATGACAGTTCGGTGATGGAAAGCTGCTATAAAGGGCTAGCCGATTACTGTTAATTCGGGATGTGCTTGATGCTATTTAGAAAATAAAAGGGTATCAGCGAAATCATTCTAACACAGGTATATCCATGCAAAATTATGAATTTTACAGATTTTAACTATTTTTTCCCTTAATTTTTTTTTAAGCGAGGTTTATTTAAAACCAAAGGTGATAGTAAACTAGTATTTACATACATGTAACGTACGCTAAAAAGCAATTCAAAAAATGAATCACACTTAGAGAAATGTTTAAAATTTTTTTTGTGTATTATCGTAATCAGTTAAAAAAAAAATTGGATATGATTTTCTACATTTTTCTACGTTTTATGACTTAGGAACGCAGGTGGAAACCCAGGCACTGTACACTTTGACTATGTGGGATTAATATACCGTCAAGGTGAACCCACGTGGGCAGTTTTTTCTCTTTCGACTTAGCTTGATTAACCCTGATATTCCATGTACCCAATCTCCTCCTGATTAGATTTAATAAGGTGCTAAAGATTTTAATTAAATAAAGTGCTATAGATTTTCCATGATAAAATATAATTAAATTGAAATAATTACTATAATTATTTTAATACAACTATTTTTTTTTTATTATTATTATTTTACTATACTATTTAATTACTATAATTATATAATTATTTTGGAGTTAATATAAAAATTAAAAAAAAATTTGATTATATTATAGAAAATGTCTGCTTACGTATGCACATTGAATTTCACTTGATATATCAGTCCCTTAAAAAAATTCCTTTAAAATTTTACAAAGCTTTTTGCACATATGTTTAAAGGAATTATTTGCTTTGACATAATTTTAAATGATTTTATATTATAATTTAATGAAATGTAAGTTTTGAGAACAATATTACGTGAAATATATTAAATGAAAAATCCTTAATTTTCATACATTATGTACTGTTGTTTGTCGATATAACAAACTTTACAGTTTAATAACAGCTAGAACTAGAAAAGAGCCGTTTTTCTATAATGTACTAATAGATCGTAATAAAATATCCGGTAGTAACTGAAAACTGAAATCATACAGTTTTAATTTTCTATCCGAAATTATTGAATTTAAAATGAATTCTAGGTATAAGCTGTTTTAGATTAATAGTAATATAATGTTGCTACATTTTCTATAGTACACCTGTTAAAATGTTATTTAGTTTCTTCTGTTTTCAATAGATTTTAATATGAATAAATTTTGTTAAATCTTAGTTGTCAGTTTTTCTTTTTTCCACTTTTAATGTAAACACAGGCTATCTATACAATCACAGCTAAAGATTATAAAGAGTTTTTCGTAGCGTGTGAAAAATGCCTCACCGGGATTCGAATCCAGGATCTTCGGGATGTATGAAAGACAAAAAGGCTACCAATCAAGTCTGCAAGGAAGACTGGCAGAATGAGAAAAGAAATATTACTTATAAACTCGTTTTATCAGTTTATGGAATACTCTTACATTAAGATATGGTTATATTTACCATATTTAAATGTCGGTGTAATCAGTATAATTCGATTGTTGGAAGGACAATTTTAAGACTAACCAATAAATATTTTGTTAGAAATCGTATTTAGGTTTGAGAAAAAAAAACAATTTATTCTTGAAGTTTATAATAAAATCTAAATTACACAAAAGTTGTTAATAGAGATAAATTACAACATAATCTTTTATTTGCGAGTATCAGCGAAATCATTCTAACACAGGTATATCCGCGTAAAATTATAAATTTTAACGATTTTTAACTATATTTTCCCTTAATATTTTTTTTATTGCTTAATTTATTTAAAACCGGATTTCCGAATATTACTGCAACCGTCATTTGGACAACAAAGCCTCAATTTCCTATCCGTTGCATGTAATGCCTTCCGTAGCACCGACATCTTGTGGGTAACCATGTCCTTTATAGCTCCATCTAGAACCATAGCCAAAGTTAGTCTCTCGTCTTCGTCATCATCCACCGGATACATGATCGCTATGGTACCCACTTCCTTCATGATCGTGCACTGGGTATATCATCATCAGATTCCAACTTCCTCCGAACGACCGGGGAACGATCCCCGATCAGCCTTGCAAACTCACTGTTTTTATCCAATCGCCGTGGTGTGATAAACAACACCGGTTCACCCTTGTTTTCCCGAGGAGCTTCCGTTAAGACATCCACTCTTTGGAAGCTTTCCAAGTTCCACCTGTCATTAATCACTCCATGTAATTCCAGTTTTGCCCCAGAACAAAGGACGGCCTCAATTTTTTCCTGCAGCTCAGTCTGCCCCACCACCATTTTCGCAGTACTCATAGAAAAATCCACAGTCTGTGTTGCCATATCCGCCATCGGATGCGACTCAACTCTATCACATAACCCTTCAATTGGGCACAGCAGTTTACTCGCCAATCCATCAGCTCGAAGCGCAACATCCTTTAACTCCTTCTTAGTATTCCGGTTATCCTTACAAATTCGTAATAGCTTGGTTGTTTCTGCCAGAAGCCTCCTAACCGCAATCAGTGCACTGTCGTCCGAAATGCCATTAAATGGGACTGCGCCTACTTCTTTATTCATTTAAGTCTCGTCCTCAGGAACAGGAATAAACTCCTGTCCGGTCGGAGTCCGAACTGTCACCCGCCGCACCTTGCCAACTCTTCCAGCTCTCCATCGGGGTGGGGAATCTGGACTTAGTGCGCTTCTTTTTCTCATCCAGATATTCCTGCTCCATATCAACCTCATAGACCAAACCACGATCAACATACTCTCTTTCTCAGTCACACCCTTCTGAACAGTGTGAGAGAGAAGTCTCTCCCATCGACAACCCTCTTCTACTATCATAAATAACCTCTCTATGAAATTTACGGAAAGCCCCGTCCAACTCCTTCTGAGGAGTATCACCCGTTGTCGAAGTAGACCGAGTGTCGGTCTTACACGACATTGAATAGCTACGGAATTGTGTTATTACTTATTAATCAATAGCAAACAGAAGAAACAACGATAAATAATTAAATCAATACTAACAATCAGTAATTAATATCAGCAGTGTATGATAATCAAACCACAATTAACAATCATTAAACTCCATCAGATTAATAAATTGTTCCACGTCCGAAATCTAACAAACTTGAAAGTCGGTTGAGGGAAATTCTCTAGCAAAAAATTTCCCTCCTGAAACAGCTGATTTTAGGTACGTAATAAAATTAATTATATTTTACAAGCCGTAGAAACAGAACCAAAGGCCGGTAAGCATATTTATCTAATAGGAAGGAACCAGTAACTAATATAAACAATCACTAGGCAACGGAATAAACAAACAAAGGAAACAAACATTAGCCACAATTTGGGCTATCCGCCCATGAGGGAAACCAATGGAAACTAACCAGGGAAAAATCACAAAAAATGACAAATATAGTCTTAAAACACTTCAGAAATAACACAGCACATCTCAGCAACACACAACCAAGCAAGAAAACACAGAAATACAAAAAGTATCTCATGTAATAGTGGAGCCGATATAAATGTGACTTAGATTTTTTTAGATTATAGATCTAAGGTAATCTAAGTCTAATCAGAGATTACCTTAGAATAAGGTAAACATTTAGATTACCTTAGATTATGAGTCTAAGGTAATCTAATATTACAATGATAAACATACTTTTTGTTTTGTAAATTTGGGACATGATTTTAAGATGGTTTTTGATGCTGAAAAAGAATATGAACTCAGAATCTTTTTTATCACTAACCATTTTTGAATAACTTTAAAATATAATTTTTCATTTGTCAACGTATAGTTAGAATTTTAAGCTTTATATTTGATTTTGTTAGATCATTTTTTTATTGTTTAACTTTAGTTAACATAATTTGTATTTTGTAATAAATTATAACATAATCTTTTATTTGCGAGTATTTTTCATCTTCCCATCAAATTAAGCGAATAAAAAAGGAACTGACAGAACTTATTATACTTTCACTACGGCTTCAATTCATGGTATCAGTTATTACTTAGCAAAATTTATTATTTGTTTTTAACAAGCATTTAACGAAGCATCATCCATTTAAAAGAGGTTTGTACGTGTTGAAATGTGAGTGTAACTTGTTAAAATATAATGGAGTAGTAAATATACATAGTTTTAAATTAGTTGCAATTTTAATAAATCACTGTTAACGATTCTTTAAGTTTTATTTATGTAAAGTATTCTTATATAAAAGGAACAGGACGAGATATTTCACTAGAAATATAATTAAAGAAACAGAAAAGTGTGTCCTGTGACAGTGATACATGTAAGTTTAGGAAGAATTTATAGTGTTGTAAAAGGACGCAACTTGTAACAGGACAAATGTAGACTTCCGGCAATTATAGGGGTGGGTAAAGAAATGTGAGCAAGAGAGAGAATGATGGTGGAGGTACGACGGACCATACAAGAGTGTCCATCCATTAAGGCACGTGTCTTTCTTTTCTGCGAGCAACTCATCTCTAGTTGTTCTTGAAAAATCCACTTCCCCATAAGGATGAAGGTGTGTGGAGCACTCAGCCACCCTCTAAAATCATTCCTGCTGTGTTCTTGCTTCTCTTCCGTCAAAAACCACTCTGTTTTTAACAATAGTTAAGCCCGGGTTATATGTTTCTTATGTTTTATCTTATTGTACGTTTTGTTTGGTTTTTTATGGCATTATAAATAAAGTAAAAAATCTATCAAATACTTTCACGTAAAAGTTAAAATTAACTTCCATATATTCTTTTTCATATGATGTTCTGTCCCAGTAAATATTTGATTTTTGCTCAATTTACTGATTTTATGGTGTTTTTATTTTTATGAAACTACTATAAATTCTGCTTAAGTGTTTTTTTTCATAACTAGGATATTATTTGATTCGGTCGTTGTCTGTTATTATAATGGATAACGCTAAAACAAGAAATAAAGTAATAACTAACGAAAAAAATTATTACATAATATTTGTAAAAATTTGAATAATTCATTTCCTCCTTTTCCTTTTTTTATTTTTTTCCTCGTTCTTTTTATTTTTTCATTGTTTTTCGTTTATTAATCATTTTTAACTTTTAATTTTTTTTTTCTGCTTATTCGATTCTTATTTTATTCCTTCCCTATATTAGCTTATCTTTTCTTATAGTTTATGAAATTCTAAAAGGATACCGAAAATCTCTCTTCCTTATTTTTCTTTTCTTCTTCTTTCTCATATTATTATCATTCTCTTACTTCTCCTTTATTTCATTTTTTTCTGTTTTCCCTTTATTTTTCTTGGTGGTTTCAACCTTTCCACATCGTCTTTTACTTTTCTGTTTCTTTCTTCTTTTATACCTCTTTTCCTCTTATTTGAATTCAGTTCAAAAAATTTATAATGAATATGCTTCATGAAATTCCAAAATCACCTTATTTCTTCTATATTTTAAACTTTAGTTTTATATAATATTGACTAAAAAAAAAAAAAAAAAGGAAAGTTATTAAATTTTCATTATTTTATTATATAAATATCGCAGAAAACAAACAATTTGTAATAAAATAAAAATAACTGATAAATTGGTGTAGAAAGAAATTGAAATAAATTAAAAGATCAACCCTCAAAACTCGTATCGTTTCAATTTGCAAAAAAAAAATATATATATATATATTGTTTGCTATATATGCATACATTCTTATAAACTTAATTAAAATATGAAAAACCAATTTTTTTATTTATGTACAAAAAAAAAAATAATAATAATAATTGTATTATTGAAAATATAACAGGTTCATTATCTTTTAATATAATAATTATCTAATTATAATTATAATAACAATAGAAGTAAAGCTAAAATTTGATGGTTCAACGTGTACAGAAATAACGAACGCACTAAATTAAGCCGTTTTGTTGAGTATTCAGGGAATTTGTTTATTCGATCCCTATTTGCCGTCACATTTAATGAGGTCAAAAATTAATTGCTCAGTTATAAAATGCTAGTTCTATGTAATTTACACGCTAGAAGTTTAGATAATTTATTTGTGTATATAAAAATAATGAATAAAATACGTAAATTTTAACGTGTAATTTATCTGTCTAGTATAAAATTTATGCATCAAAATAAAAGCATTCTGTAAAACAAAATTTAAAAAGTAACTGTTCTTACATAACGCATTATTCGACTATAGTTTTATATTTACATTGTAAAAAAAAAGCAAATAAATAAATGTTTTAGGCTAATTAATTGATTTACTAAAGGCAAGAATTTTAATTTTATAAAAAGTTTGTATACATAATAATTCTTGTTAAAACAAACAGGTGTATGTAAACTTTATTATCCTAAATAAGAAAAGGATTAAATAAATATTTAAATCTTTTTTTTTATGAAAAATAATTGTTTTTTTAATAAATTTTAAGAAAATTGCTATTTTATTATTCCATAAAAATGTAATACATATACGAGTAATATATACTTTTTCTGAAAAACAGTTTTTATTTGTTGATTATAAATTTAAAAAATCTAGATTTCAAAAAATATATACATATATATTAATTATTGTTAAGATAATAATTACTGTTATATTTTTTGCTAAGATCACTAAAGTTTCTGTTTTTAGAACTGCTCACCTTTCTTCGCTTCATTCTTTTATCACTTTTTGATATTTTTTGGAACCACTCCATTGACAAAACTTAATATACTAGTACTTTTAATTTATCTTAATTCTTATATAATGTTTATTCAACGCCTCTCCGCATACTTAACGTCATGCCTTATCTGGCCTTCCTCTTGTTTATTTTTTCTTAATGGTTATTTATTAAAAGATAAGTATAACCATTAATAACCAATAAACAAAAAGAAGGCCAGATAAGATATGATGTCAAATATAAAGAGGGACGTTTACTGAAAGTTATATAAAGATTGAAACAAATTTAAAAGTACTAGTACAATAAGTTTTGACAATGGATTGGTTGCGAAACGCGACCCAATTTTCATAAAATTACATAAGCATAATTGCTTCTTGTTATTTCCTTGGTACTAAAACTCTGCAAACGGTTAAGGGCGAATAAATCAATTCCGAAAAAAGGATGAAACCATTTTCAGAAATAAAATGCTTACCTTATTTTTAGCTTACAAAAAAGTAAGTTTTTAACTGCTTTATCGTTACTTTCTTGTATACCCCGAATATCACACAACAGCATACTAAAATCTATTCAAATTTAGAACAGCGTAGTCAGATATTTAGTTTAGATTCACTCAAAAAAACATTCTTGTTTTTTTAAATAATCTTAAGTGACTGTGAATCCAAAATTTTAAGCACTTCTTACCTACAGATATTAATCGTACCGAATGAATTAATTATATATATTAATCAAGAAAAAATAGAATAAATAATTACAGACATTAAATAGAAAACCTTATAATATTTCTGTGACTTCCAAGGATGTGAGAATGAAGACCCAATACCCAAAAGCTCTAGAACTGAAAAATGAATTCTTAAAAATTTAGTATCTTTTAACCCAATATCACTCTAATATCTCCTTACATTTTCATATCTCCTTTTATACCGAATGATTCACGAAGAATTTAACAGACTTTAAGGACATGCTTTAATGGTAAAAATAAAGAAGAAAGTCGATGTAAAGATAAGTTCGGAAATGCTTCGTTAGCGATTATCGGCTTACATAAGATTTCGCCCTGATCATTGTCGATTTCGTTCATTAAGGCAGACTGCAATTCTTCGGATCAAAATTAAGCGATTAATTTATTGTATTTATATGAAATCTGACCTAAAAAACTGAAAAAATAAATAGGTCCTGGAACTGTGCTTTTTAGTAGTTATCGAGAAATCTGAGGTAAAAAAAAACAAAAGACTGAGTTTGAACAACAAATTTTATGTTTGGTGTAAAATAACTTCAATTTATTTTATTAAATATAACCTTTATGTGTTTATTACTCATTTAACAATTTTATTTTACACCAAATATAAAATATTAAGTTTTTTGACCCCAGTTTTTTGTCTTTTACCTCAGACTTGTCGAAAACTAATAAAAAACGGTGTTCTGAGATCTATTTTTCTCTTTTTTTAATTTTTCAGGTCAGATTTCATAGAAAACCAGTAAATGAGCCTCTTAATTTAAATCCCAAGAATTATAATCTGATTTAATATTATGGAAGGTGCATAAATCTGGGCGATTTTTTTTTTCAGCTGACATTCGCTTACGAAGCGTTTCTGAAGTATATTTATAAGAACTTTCTTATTTATTTTCCCCAGTAGAACATGTTTCAAAGTTTGTTAAATTCTTCGTTAATCACATTGTATAAATGATTTCTTGTGCCTTTTATTAATTCAATAAAATAATTATTCTTTTAACTTCAGATCCAAGCAGTTTGAGACTTTATGCAAATCAGCCCAACATGTGGGTAAATTTATTCCATGCTGATGTCCATGAGTACGGATATAAATAAGAGTATTAGCGAGAGCATATCCTAAAAAATATTTGCAGTATAAATTTTACCATAATTTTCGTGAATCTTCTAAAATGTATCCGCCTTATTAGTAAAGCTGTGGAAAGTGGGACATATGAAGTAGATTTAAGTGTAATGGATGTAGAAAACCGTGAACAGTGGAAGGTTTAAAGTGAAAAATGGTTTCTATGAAGAGGTAAAAGTTCCGCATGGAAGAAAAAAGAGTATAGAAGAAAATTGAGTGGGTGAATAATTGGTGGAAATTGAGGAGAAGAGAAGGAAAGTAAAAAGAACAAGTAAAAGGGTCTATAGACCTTATAACTTGGTTAAAATAATTCTTTGAAATTAGTATTAGTAAAATTTAAATTTAATTACTTAATCGGATTTACTA
Organism: Zanna intricata; assembly: GCA_010016005.3. NCBI lineage: Eukaryota > Metazoa > Arthropoda > Insecta > Hemiptera > Fulgoridae > Zanna > Zanna intricata. The sequence continues at coordinate 8,720 of JAAAKQ030466986.1, read as the reverse complement.
AAATATTTGAAAAATATTGTAAGAACACAGTAATTAACTTTACTTTTAGAAATTTAATTTTCTTATTCATCAGATAAAGTGCACTGAAAATAAATTTTTATAAGAACACAACGGGAAGGAAGAAGAATAGAAACAAAACAATATAAATGTAATATTTCCCTTGAGGAAAAGTTAATGATTGCAGGAAATTTCATCAGGGAATGAAAGAAAATAAAAGTAAAAAGATCAGATGAAAAGGAAGGAGATAAAATTCTAAAACTGTGGTAATATGAAACTTAATGTTGTATTACGGATTCTAATTCTAACTGTACGCCATGTTAAAGGAATAAATATTTTTCATTATATTACTAGAAATAAATATTTTTATTTGCATAAACAATTCATATTTTCAATTTTGTTATTTTTGACTATATTCTTTTATTTTACTCTAATAAATTTCATGGATTAACAATAAAACGATAATGGTAAATTTTCTTTTAGTGACATGGCGTGTAGCCAAACAGTTAATCAATTTATGTGTTAACTGTACACTCTGGATTAAACAGAGAATTTTATTGATATATTATCTGTGGCAAATTGATAATCAAAAATATATTATATGAATCGCCAGTTAAAATTTTATTATTTTTTTTTTTTATTTTAAGAAAAATGAAGTACATCTCATTCATTTTACCACTGCATACAGTAATAAAATAAATATATATATATATATATATAAATATTTTGTAAAATAAAATTGCTGTTTTAGAAAAGTAATACTTATTTTTAAAATAAAAAAAAAGAACAAAATGACATGAAATTTCTGTATTTTTTATTAGTTAAAATATTTATAATAAATCATTTATTTAAAAAGAAGAAAAAAACAAATTATCAGATAAAAGCAAGATTTACATGTTTTTAAGATTTTTTAATACTTACACTTTTTATAATAGAGTTAAAAGAATAGTGAAAGCAAAATATGTTTTCTAATGAATCATACCGAGAAACATAAATTGAAATATGAAACCTTTAATTTAATTAGGTTGGGCAATCCAAATTTTATTTAATATTTACACTTTTAAAATAATTTTGAAATATAAAACAAAGCATTTTAAATACTAATTTTAAAACCTGACCAATTTCAATAGTCATATAAAACTATGCAATAACTAAACTTAGTAATCTTTTTATTAAAACAAAACTTTCCATTTATTTAAATTATTAATTTTTATTTTTAAGACTCCTGAAAACCTAAAAAACTTTATGTAGTTCTTATAACCAATTAGACATTTTATGTCTCAAAGAATAATTGTAAATAAACATAGCAAAATAATAAACCTATTTAAAAAATAGAAAGTAATAAATATTACTTAGATTTTTTGAAATTCCGATTTTTACGGGGATGGATAAAATTAAATATTTGTAAATAATCTGCGGAGTAAATATATATTTAATGTGTTTTTAAATAATTTACATTTATTTAATTTCAGTATTATTTAAATTGTGAATAAGTAGACGCCAGAAAAAAAATTTAATGAAAAAACTTCCAAACATAAAAACTACCTTCTTCAGTAATAATGGCAATAACAAAAATTGAAGAAATTTTAAATAATTTTGGCTATCTAGATCATAATTTATCATTAAGAAATCTTAAAGAAACGCACTGGAAAAATTTTATTCTAACAAAACCAAAAGAATTACATTCTGTACGAAATAAAGAATTATTTAATTCGGTACATTTTGGTAAATATTTAGGCTACATAAAAAAGGAAATAACTCGTATTATTTAAAAAATTATTCACTTAAAATTTATTTTATTAAAAGAGACGTATTAGAAAATTTCACTTCAATGACCAACTCTTCGAAATCTTTAAAAAATAAAATTATGATAAATGTTTGTTAATGAAATGGTTTTTAAGCATGAGTAAATTATTATCGCTGTAAGTTTTAGAAGAAACAGACAGTCATGAGTTACTAATAATTTTAATGGAAAAAAATTTCCTGTAATAAAACAAAAAACGAGAAACAAACTGTAAATTAATGGATTTTTAATGTAATTTTATTTCGCTCTTACAGCAAGTAAAGTAGGAGAAATGATTTAATATTACACCCTCTAGCAATTTTCGTTTTATACGTAACGTATTGTATTATACTTGAAGTACTTACCATTTAGAAATCCACAGGGAATCAATTTCAACTCAAATCAGAGCAGAAAGTGATTTTCTGCGATAAGGAGCTCCCGTCGATTGATTGAAGGTAAATCAGTGTGTGTAATACAAGTATCTTATCTTGCATATGGGACTAAAAGATTTGAATGTTCCAGAATGGTTATTCAGATTATATATAAAGATATATACCAACTCATATGTATAATTATTTCCTGTATATATAGACATTTTCCTTTCATTTAAAGTTGTACACAAAGTGTTGTCATGATTAAGACTGTAGAACAGCGCGGTTCATAAACTTATAGAATTTTGTATTTCATAAAAAAACAACGAAGATTTTGAAATAAATTTATGTATTGCTGGTTTATTTTTCTAAATTATACCTTGTATTAATAAAAACAACTTTGAAAAAATTCCAAAATACTGAGAAATATGCGGTGTTTCAACTCTTCTTAAAAGGGGGGATGAAAAAGTAAATAAGGAATGGTACTATGTGGTAGAAATCTATAGAATAATGGAATGATATATAAAAAACTAGATCACCAAGGATAGAACAAATTTATAATTAAAAACTTAAATAATGCTACCTCAAATAATGGTACGGTAGACTTAAAAGAATTAAGAAAAGTAAAAACCAACAAAAGGTGTTCGTGGGCTTTAAAAAGCAAACCATTCCATTTGATCAGAATACCCGCCTTTTTTTATAATCTTTTATATTTTATGTTAAAAAAATTACAAAATTTTATCAATTAACAATACAAATTTAAATTAAATTTGTGGGAGAAATTTCGGAACCATTTGTAATAAAAACTGTAGAGATGGTGAGATATTCATCAGTTGAAAAAAAAATCAAAACTGATTGTTAACTTTTAAAATAATCTGGAAATGGCAGTACCCCAGTTAACAAATAAAAAAGACATTCATTGTTAAAAAACAATTGCCAGTCGCGGACTTACTAACTGAGTGAAAACTTAAAACAATGAGTACCGATCATTGGTTAATACTATTGATTGATTCTATTGATGACTCTAATGTATGTGATTATTTACTTAAAATGAATTAATAAACTACTTAAGAAATCTATTTATAATGTAGTGTAATGGTTAATTAAATAATTTGATAATAAAAATTAAATTGATTTTCTTTATTAAATAAATGTTATAAAATATTTACATTTTAATAATGAATTATAATATTTTTTTTACAATATATTATTACATTATATTATTATTCTATTTCTGTATTTAAACAATTATTTTAAAATTAATTTTATATAAACAACTTAATAAACACTTCAATACGTATAGGTATACCACCCTATGCTGCACCTTAGGTACAACCATATCTACAAAGCAACGTGCTCCGGATAACTACAACAGTCTTTCTATGCTGTATTAATGTAAACGTATATGCACACCGGTATACAGAAAGAGAGAAAAAGAAAGGGAGAGAAGGGGAATCAACGACTTTCTTTACTATAAATTGATGTAAACTTACATGCGCAAATGCGTAAGTACGCATTTGCGCAAAAAAGAAAAGAAAGAAAGAGAAAAAGAAAGAGAAGTGTATTGGGAATCACCTACTGATCATCGATGTTTTTTCTTCTACCTCTCATGCTATATATATTACAGGCATATATGTATAAATTCTCGCTCCATGTCTTTCTTTCCTATATATATATATATGCTTAACGTCTTGTGACGATTTTTGATTACGAATCTCAGCTATTTTTTTAAATGTTTACGTTTATCACAAAATTATCCGGCACAACGCGCCAAAAAATGTTTTCACTTCACAAGTATTCTAGGAAATTGCTTCCTAGCTGCAAAATATAATTATTTACGAAAAAATAATTAATACGTATCTACTGATTATTTTTTATTTTATTTTTTTTTATTGTTAAGCGCTTTTCAGGGATCTCTGCTTTATCAGAACTTATGGAATTGAGAAGTATATCAGTGACTTAGATGGTAAACATACCTCACTACATGTCAATTTTAAAAAATATGATTTTATTCTTACATATAAAATTGTATCCACTCTGATGAAAACAGATATCCTTTCAATTTGAGAAAAAGGAGAAAAATAAGCAGTAAGTACGTGATAAATAGATTTTATGAAGAATTGGAAGAATAATGCATCACAGATATTCTTCGAAAAAGGATTTTTTTTTATAACGAATATTTTTTTTTTTAAATACCCTAATACATAGAAAAAAGTATAGAAAAATGAATAAGTTAAAAATTTCAATATTCTTTTTTTGAGCATTTTATTTATACAATCAGTTGCTAAAAGGATGTCAGGAGATGATTCAAAGATAGCCAACCTCAAGTACAATATTAATAATATGCATCACCTCTCATGGCACAAACGAAGCAATTTTTTTACAGTAACAAAGATAACAAATACAAGTAATAAAGTTAGATAAATAAAAAAGTCACAAAACATTAAAATCATCCAGGTAAAATCACAAAGATTAAATGGAGATAAAAACAATACGGTCACTAAACAACAAGACACCGAATACTCACCAGAGAATCAGACCGCCGAATCAGAGTCATCCGCGAGCTTCAATATATGTTAAATTCCAGTATAGATTTAAAATGTTTAAACTATCTTTAACACAATAACCATTGCGTCATCTCACAAGCCATGCACTCCAATGACCTTCCATATCCTCAAAGGTCAACGAGCTACAGTACACGTAGCTCTTCAATTGTCTTCCTTCCTCATTATTGTCAAGTAGATTCAGCGCTAGATAATTCACACGCTTGTTCAGCTTTGATATTTAATCCCTACTGGTCCTCCGTATCTCCTCATGAAAAGTGGTACTCCAAGATACCTGTGCATCTTATCGTTCCTTGCAAACCAGGGATCACCTGATTCCATTCTGAGCACATAATTTTGAAACAAGTATTGTTTTGAAGCCAGTACGTTCATGCAAGTTTAGCATTCAGTTGTCTCCTCTTCTCTCTGACATGATCCTTGCAGGTCAATCGACGATCTAGATATAACTTAGTTACCGTCCCGTGTCCGCATCAGAGATGAAAGTATTTTTCAGTTGAACAATAGGGTAATTATACTTTTCATGAAAAATATCACGTGACTCGATTAGTCAGGATTGACTCACCCTCCATTTATGCAGCCATTCGTTGATAAGGTTAAGTGTAGCTTGCAGTTTGTCTGAGACAAGGCTGGGTTTACTATCTACTGCCAAAAAACGCTTTGTTGTCTGCAAAGGTTGCAACTGTGATATCTTCTGTAATGGGAAGGTCTGTACTATATATGAGATATAGAATCGCACCTAAAACAGAACTGCGGAACTCCTGATAGATTGTCTGTGTAGACAGACAACTCCTTGTTGTATTTGACTTAAAAAAATCGCCTATCTGAGTAAATACGTAACAAAATGTGGTAGGCATATTAAATAAAATAAAATATAGTTCAACCGGTTATTGAACGTCTAGGTAGGCTTCCGAACAACATTCCTTTACTTTTAGGCCCCTTTTAGAAGTTAAACATGTTAAACATTTAGAACAAACATAATAAAACGAGAATAAGAAGAAATTTATCAAAACTTCTCCTAAATTTCAGATAAAATTATCAGGAAAAACTAAATGTGTTTTTCGGAGGTTTAAATTGATTGAATTTCAAAAAATTTACCTAAAGAATTTCTGAAAGAAAACTTTGTAACAAACCCTGAAACCAATTGATTAGGGAAGTCCAATTGTTATAAATTAAATTTATGCTGAAAACTTTGAAGATAAAAATCCATTATGAAAGTTGCTAATGAGTGATTATTAAAATATAAATAATTTACATAAATAAGAAAGCAGAATGTGAATCAGAGAAAATATGCTGGACAAACAGAAAAGCTAACCTCCCCCAAAAAAGGGCCTTTTTTTTTAATCGTATCCCTTACATTGCAAAAACAAAAAAAATTAAATGATGGTAAATTTTTAGAATTGATTGTATTTAGGTTTCAGAATATATCTCATTCTACCGATTTAATATCCTTTCCTGCTTGTCTTAATTAAACTGAAAGAGTAAGATTTTATTTAACATAGCTTATCTAGTGATTGCTCCAATCTTTCAACTGTTGGAACAGTATATTTTTACTATATCACGTAACTCATTATAAAGTTTTAAAAGTTTTTTTTTAATTTTATGCTTTAAAAATAATGTACTTTAAGCGAACTAATCGTCCCTTATTATAAAAGGGAAGGTAAATGAAAAAAAAAAAAAAACGAAAAGTCTAGAGTTTTGGAAAGGGGAATTTAGTAGCTTCTTCTTTTATTGGCATAAAGGAAAAATAAAAAAGACCATTCTACTTCCCAATCTTTCGTAAGGGTAAGAACTAATTCTGACCCGAGGTGGTGAAACCTTTCAGTGTAAGAACATCCGCTATAGCTGTATCATGTCGTCTCTCTTTTTGTATCTTCCCATTCTTTCTCTCCAGTAAAGATCAACCTTTATTGTATGTACGTTAGCTACGAGTGTGGCCTTAGCAACCGGGAGATCAATGTTTATAAGCACTTCATGGAAACGTGAGTAAAATTTGTGAGAAATATCAACACCAACGTTAATAAAGGAGTAGACGTTGATATGTTTAAAACGCTCTTTAATGAAGACTAAATACGTAAAGTACATTGTTCTGTAGAAAACATTAATGTATTTAACTCATTAAAATTAAGGTAGATCGAAAACTAACAGATCGAATATTAATTCAATATAAACCATTTTTAATTCCATTTATCGACAATTTTGTTTTTTTAATTTCTTTCGCAATACTGTGAATATATTCCAATCGTTGAAAATTCATTGAAATTTAAACTTCTTTTCTTGATTCTTGTTTTTTTTTTTAATATTTCTCAGTATATAAATTACATACATACATCCATATGGATGTATACATCCATATTTAAATCACTGGTTAACAAATATTTTTATAAAAGAATGATTTTCGGTAATTTTTTATGTTGCGTTTTCTGTACTTAAACAAACAAAAAAACAGCAAAGAATTTGTCCTAATTCCTTCATCTGTTGATAAAAAAACACAACTTTTTAAAATATTTATAAAAATTTCATAAAACCTTTTTTGAATTTCTATAAAAACAATTTATTTTTAAAACGTTTGTTTAAATAGTGACTAAGAAACTGTTTATCTCAACAGAAAATTAAGTAAAAAATTCTATTCCTTACAAGTAAAGATCAGCTGAATTACTATCAGTTATGACCTGAGCATGCGCACTTTTCCTTACGAGCCAATAAACTTCATTACTGTCCGTAAAATTTATATTAAATATACATTATAAAATATAATACTTTACTACGTAAACACGTTATAGTTCGAATGATAGAATTGAAATTAACACATTGTTTTGTACGGCCATTGTAATTTCACATTTGAATTAATTCTTAACCAGAAATAAAAACGACAAGTTTTAATTATAGGATTATATTTTAATTAAAGTTATTCAATGATTGATTTAGCAGTATTAAATAATTTTTCAACAAATTAATGTTTATAAATTATATAATAATAAATCCTAATTTACTTATTTGAAATAACGTAGTTCTAAAATGTATGAAAAAATATTTTTTATTAAACAATTATTATGTAAGTGTAAAAGTAAATAATTATTTTAAAATATATCTCAGTAAAGTTAAAGACAACTCGGTAAAGTTAAAGAAATTTTTTATCGATTAACATACAATGTGTTAATATATTTCCGCTTGCCGGTTCAGCAGTATAAATTTATATAATAAAACTGTTGTGATAAAATATGAAACAACAATTTAGTAGTTATGTTGATCCATTTATCTCATTGAAGTTGCATTGCTACACGACTATATCTGTTTAATAAACCGTTATTCTCCATTTGTGGAAATTTTAAGTAATTTTTTAGTATATTTTTCTATAAATAACTAAATTTAATATGACCTTAAATTAGTTTCTATTGTATTCATATAATGAGAACAGAAAATTGTTTTGTCAGGGTATATTAACGGTGAATATTCACTAACAGAAGAAATAGAACCGGTATCTAACTGTTGATTATTGATGAACACATTCGTAGATAGGGTAGCGTATCAAAATCAATAAAAATCATATTTTAGGTAAATTATTCAACAAGTAATAAAATTAATATAGTATAAATTAAAGAAATGTCAAATTTGTCAAAAAGATTTATGTAAAAATGTAGTTCCCGTATTTATATAAAAATCAATATAAATTAAATTTTTTGCCTCTCCTATTCAATTTTTTTGATTTTTCGTAGAGTATGTTATATTTTAAACAGGTATATTACTATGGAGAGAGCCTTGTGCGCTAGGATACAACAGGAATTGGCGGAGAAAGGAGGGCTTCATCCTAGCCAATATGGTTTTACGAAGGGAAAATCAACTTTACAGGCGATAAAGAGGGTGATCTCATGGGCAAACGAGAAAAGGAGTGGCACGTGGAGGACCCGCAGCATTCCTGCACTAGTGTTCTTGGATGTAAGGAATGCGTTTGGGTCCGTGCCATGGGACATTGCGATAAACGCCATGAAGGAGAAAAATATAAGCGAT
>JAAAKQ030466975.1:0-10582 GCA_010016005.3 Zanna intricata | reverse complement strand
TGTTAATCGGTTTTTACACCAGTATAGTGCTTGTATATGGTTTGGAAGTAATTTTTCTCTCCTTAATTATTGTATATCTCTCCTTAATTTATAATGTGTATAACTCTTGTAACCTAAAACTGGACCAGAGATTTAGAAATGTCTCTGTTCAATTTTCCAGTGTACCTGGAATAATGTGATGGTGGATTATATAATAAATTGATTTTTACTGTTGAATTTAAATTAGTAATTCGGATTTTTCAAAATTTCAATCTTTTGTATTTAGTCCAAAGTTTCATCAACTTCAGATTTGAAAAAGAAGAAGAATAAAAGAAATAGCTTAGAAATGGTGCAATATAGAGTTGTTTCAGTATTACTGAACCATTTCTTAAAATATTCATCTATCATTGTTTCAAAGAATGAATAAGAATAATAAAAAGTTAAGAATTTATTTTAAGAAATGTTCCCCTGAATAAATAATCTTACTTTCTGTTGGTTTTACTGTTTACAGGGAAAAAAATCCAGCAGCGTTGGCATAATTTAAGGACGTGTTTTAAAAGAGAATTAAATAAACAACAGAAAGAGAAATTTGATCGAGGAGCAAAAAGACGTCGAAAGTATTTATATTTTGACCTAATGTCATTTCTATTGCCTTCTGAGAAGCAAAGTGAAATGAGTCCTCAAATTGGAGGAGTAATTTTTAAAAATGAAGATAATAGCAGTGATGAGATGTCTTCCAAACAACCAAAACAATCTTCACTGGGAAAATCAAGAAGAAGAAGATGGTCTCCTTTAAGGGATCCATTTTAAATAAACTAAAAATTTATTTTTTTCTTTATTTGTTTTAAATATAAAAAAATATATATATATATATATTTTTTGTTAATATAAAAAAGATAACATTTTTACCTTCTTTGGTGGTGCCTTTATCTGTAAAAATAATGATAAAAACTTTTGATCAAAACTTTTAACCTAAAATTGAATTTTTTGGGGTGCAAATGGTTGTTTCACTAATTTAAAACTTCCTTATCATTTAGTTCATTTTCCTCTTAATTTTCATTCTCAAATCATCCAGACAAGGTTACTAGTCAGATGTACTGTAGGGTTCACATCAGATTTTTGAAATTTATAATTATATCGTTAAAAATAATTAATTTTCCATATGTGTATTATAACATTATTCTAAATAAATAAATAAAAAAAAAAATTGCTTTATTTTAGTCGTAATTGCATTAAGTATCACTTTTGTTTTAACAATATTTCTCAGTATTTGAACTTTGTTATTAGCGTTGTACTGTTATAAGAAACTACTACCTATTAGAATTGATTTTTTTAATCATTATTTTGTATAGTTGATTTCAGTTATTGTATTTATACTTTTGTGTAGAAATAAACCAGTTTTATTATTGGCTGGTCTTAAAGTAACAGCAGATATTTTTAGTAATTATTATTTATAAATTTTTCAGATTGTTTTATCTCCTTTAAATAACAATGGTTATCCAATATTTATTACTTAAATCATTTTTTAAAATTCATTATTTAAGCTAAAATATTGTTAAAAATTTAGTTTAGTTGTAATTATGTGCATTTTTGTAAAAAAAAAACCATCATTATGAATTATATAATTTGTGAATAAAAAAGGTATGTAAATGTGTGTTTAGTTTCTTGCCTCAACATAACTAAGTTTTTTTTCAGATCAGGTAAAATTCCTTTCCTTTTTGTTGTATTATTAATTTTCATCAGAAATAAAAATTCTTTATTTAATTATCAGTTTGCACTATTTGCCAAGTTCTTTTGAACATTTACATTTCATTAATGTTTCGATCAATTTGTGAAATAGTTTCAAAACTATTAAAAATTACTAATAAAGTTATTTATTAAATTAAATTTGTAGTGCCTGTTATTGTATTCTTCTTCAGTCCAATCCATGGATTGGTTTGTGGCCATCCTTCAGTTTGTTCGTTTCATTTAAACATTATTTATGCACTTAACATTTTCTGTTATCTATTTTATATATATCAAAAGCAAGATGTTCCTTAAAACCTTTTTCCTCCAGTATATTTTTAACTAAGCTTTCATGTCATCTAATGTCATTTAATGCATTCCATTGATCTTACTCTGTCCTTTTTCCTACATACATTTTGAAATGTTGGTTTTATTGGCATATTTTGGCATAATTTAAGGACGTGTTTTAAAAGAGAATTAAATAAAGAAAAAAAAAAGAAAGATGTTTGATCGAGGAGAAAAAAGATGTGTAATTTTTGCAGATGTAAATTTGCATGTTAATATTACATCCTCCTGCTTTTTGATACTCAAAATTCTATGAACTTCTTCATTGATTATGTTGGTTCCAATTAATACTTATACTGAATAATACTATACTGAATTGTTTTTAAGACTAGATACTGGAACTCAAAAAGATTTCATTTTGGAATGTCTTTAATGCTTAAAAAAATGTTGTTGGTTTTAATTAAATATTTCAAAATGTAACCAGCGTTTCAAAGGAACGAGTTGTTTCAATGGTAAAGTTTTTTTTTGATCTACTGGTTTCTTCTGATGAGAGTACTTTAAAAAATGTATTCTGTTATTTTTATTGTTATATGTTTCCAGAAATATCTGAGAAGTTTTTCCTTATAGAAAACGGGTTAGAATTAATTGATTTAAAGATTATTGTAGAATTTTTTTTGTTAAGCTAATCTATAAATTAACTTTTTTTAATATGTAAAATTAAATAATCCCCTATTGGACACATATGTATCCACTTACACTCACAATACTTTGTAGTTCTTATAAAAATTTTGTAATTCTATCTAATTAAATTTTATATGTCATTTTATAATTGTAAATATAAAACATCAAAAATTACTCCATAATTTTTGTTATGTATTTAAATTATACACTCTAAAAGGAGTATGTATGCACAAAAATGACTTGTTTATTTTTTTTTTAGATTTGTGGAGAGATATAAATGATGAAATGAATAATGATACAGGAGAGCTGATTATTGATAACGTGAGTGATGTAAATGTTGATGGCGATATAAATAGTCGTACTTGCCCAAAATGCTTTAAAGTTTATAAATATCACCGAAGCTTAAGAACACATTTGAAATATGAGTGCGGCATTGAACCACAATTCCAGTGCACTTATTGTAACTATCGTGCCAAATTAAAAAATAATCTTCGTAAACATATCTTATTACAGCATCTAAATTACTTGAAGTAGATGTGCCTTTTAATTGTAGTCGTTAATTACAGTTATTATACATTTTGACATTAAATATAAGGTAAGTATTTTTTTCAAGCTTTTATTTGAAAAACATATTGTTGATATTTATAACTTTAGCATATAATAAGATAATATATATTTTTATTTATTTTTTATATAGAACATTTTTTCTTTAATATCAAAAATAAATAAAAATAATTTGTAAAAGTTATAAAATTCAAATAATTTAGATAAGACCAAAAGTCAATTTTGTTTTTGTATTTGAGATTAATAATTTTAAATTTTCATGTGATCGAATAACAAAATATATTAACTAATTGAATTATATTAAGAAATAAAACTATTATTTATTCTATTCAGGCAATTGAATAATAAAATAAACAAGATTAAATTTTTTTTTTATAACAAATGTGATTGTGTTAAATTATATTGTTGAAGCATCAATGTCTTTATGTTTAAATTTATTTTATCATCATTAAGATTAAAGTCTTAATAAATTTTCTTTATGTAAAAAATTCTGAATCATTACTAAATTCCCTTTTTTTCTAGAAGCACAGAAGACTTTTGTAGATAGAAGAATTAGACAAGCATCTACCATATATCATGTGTATGTTACTGCCGTATGTCACCGTATATGTGTTACTGTTTAATAACATAATGGAAATACAATTGTAGAATCTCATTATAATCAGCGTTATATTCATCTGTAAAGGGTTTGGAGAAATGTATCTTAACTGTTTGGATAGTGTGAAACTAGTACTGTACTTGAATATTACATGATCAGAATATCTTGTATTAATTAAGTAGTTTATTTGTAGTTAATCTTTATCAGATATATTTTATTATCAGGCATTTTTTACTGTTTCCTTACACACCTTATTGGCACATATAAAAGTAATTGTCCCCTTTCCCGATTAGTACAAATGTATTTATCATTATTTAACATGTAAACAAAAAGAATTTGTTAGAACAATAATCAGTATTTTAGGTGTCTTTGTACTAGAATATTTTTAGTTGTTCAACCTAATTTTGATGAAAATTTGATGTTCAACCTTGCTTCTCTTATCATAAGTAATTTTCTAATTGCTTCAAAATATTAAGATTCTTTTTTACTGTTATCGCCTCTTGTGTACTGACCAGCTCGTTTACCTGAATGTTCAACTGTTTTATTATTGAGGGTTTGGTATGTTATTTATTTATTATTTAAAACACCACACAGAATTTGAGAAATTCCTTCAATGGGCAGCACTTTAATAATGTATATCGGTTTAATAATTAATAACATCATTTGTATAATCATATTTATACTTTGATCATCTAATTACATTAAAGTCTTATAGGGTAGCTAGGAGTAAGACTTTTTTATATTTATTGAAAGAATTTTAAGAGAAATTACTATAAATATTTACATTGAAATGTATATGACGCTTTCATTCTTTCACACAAGGCTGATCCATCAATCTTAATACATATAGTTTAACAAAAACTGTTGAATGATATCAGTAAACGCAGGATTAAGTTAAAAGTTAGATTTGATGAAAACTAGATTTGTAAGTACCTCTTGGATCTAATAATCTGATGGCAGATTATTCTGTTTATATTATAAAGATGGCTATGGGTAGAGTTTGTCTGGAAGATTATACTATACATTATTAAATTTTAAAAAATTCCATATTGTCAGCATTTTCTTATTCAAATCAAATTTTATTGTAAATATGAAGAATACACACAATTCATTTAAATGAATTGCTTAAAATCAGTTAAATAAATTAATTGCTTAATCGTATACTATTTTCAAATTAAACTTCATAAACAGTTAAAAAGATTATTATTTTTATATTAGTGCTATCCATAAATTAAGCTTAGAATGTGATTGTGTTATTAGGGTGAAAGGTTTTTTTTCTTTATTCAGTAATATTCATTCATTACAAAAAGATCTCGCTTTAAGCACAATGTTGAGTTACATTAGTTGGTGATATTAGAATGAGGTAAATCATTAATCTATATCAAAAAAGGAGTGGTCCTATAATTGAAATATGCCGTAGTTTCTTTGTTGTATGAATTTTGAGTTTAGTAAAAAAGATTTTCTTTCTGATAATGTAGATTTGTCTCTTCAACCATCCAAATTTAGTACCTCTAATGACATAATGCTTCAACCTTTTAAGCAGTTAGCTATGGTTACTGTACAAAATGTATTTAATATTAGATTTTAATTATTAATATTGATTGCTGTTATTAATATTTCTATATAACCGATGTCTTCTTTTTTTTTGTCAGCGGTTGAATTTATATGTAAATCTACCAACATTTTTTAATTCTTATTGTTTATGTTAATAGTTAACAGTATGTTAAAAATTATATAAATAAAACTTTTATAATGTACTGAATGTTAATATAATTTGTGATTGTTATGTTCAACACTATTATTAGTAACTAAAAGTATAATAATATGTATTATAGAAAAATTACTTCTTTATTTAATGTGGGGGATTTTTTTTTCTTTTTTAAAAGAACTAATGTATTTTATAATATCAATAAAAAAAGGGGTTTATATACGAGTTTTTTTAACATCTTTAATTTAATCATGTTCATATGTGTCTTTACAATAAGAAGTTTAACATTTTTTAAATTGAATGAGTATTAATTTAATTTGAATTTTTTTGTTAGGTACAGATGCATATTTACTTATAATGTTAAACGTTGTGTCATCATAAATCTCAGGTATTTAATCCAGTTAATCAGGGGCGATGTTATAGTACCAATTATTGTTTTTTTGTTTTATGAATATAGATAAAATCATCTACTACGTGATAATAAATTTTACTAGCAAACAAATAATTAATTTTTTTATATAACCAGTATTTATTCTGTATTTATATTTAGTATTTTCAGTATTTTTAAAATATTAGTTTAATTTGAATCATTATTAAATGGATTGATATATCAAAATAATTAATAGTGGATGAACATTTATAGTTAATAGAGAGTTGATGTAATAAATACAGGTGTATTAAAAAAGATATAAACTAATACTGTATTTTTTCTGTTTTCATTGCATCATTATGAGATTATAGAAAATAATTATGCCACTAGCTTATTATGTAGAATACTTCTGAGTGTGTATCAGACAATAAGTAGTGATTTACTATTGTTATATTTAGCTGTTTTTTTTTAATCTTGAATAAGTTTATTAACTTTTTTCCTAATAATACTACACGTTCTTTCCAACAAAAAAAATCATTTGTACTAATTGAATTCAAGGTTTTTTCTATTTAATTATATAGAATGTGATTCTTTTTATTATTTATTTTTTAAAGAATCTATTTTACTAACAGTTTTTCTCTGTTTACTAGGAATAGTTTTAACTTCATATGTGATAATATGTTTATAAATCTGTTAAAAAAAAAGTCTAACAAAAGGTTCAGTAATAAAAATTTAAAAAAATAAAAATTAATACGCTACATGAGATGAAGTAAACTTAAACATTAATAAAGGCTACAAATATTAATAAAGAAAATGATATAGAAAATTAATAGCTAGAAAAATCCCAACAGATTATTTTAGAAATATTAAATAAGAACTGTTCAGCAGTAAAAAAAAAAACTCAGCTACATGATTTACACCCTTTTTTTTTTTAAATGGATTTTCCCTTCAAATTTTTATTTATAAAGCCTTTCTACCTGTGTATTCATCATGTTTTATTTATTTTTTTGTTATTCCTTATAAAATGGTTTTAGGTTGTGTACAAAAAGTTCAGTTTAACCATACGCTTTGTTACTGAAACAACGCTAGATTAATAGAAGATCAATATTATTTCAATAATTACTCTTTTCAGTAGATAGGTTTTTTTTTTAACATCTATATATTAGGACTCCTTGTAATGTCTTTCCTTTATTTATATCACTGCCTAAATTTTCCTTCCTTCTCCTTTTGTGTAAATTAATTTTATTTATATTTATTTGTTATTTTTAACAGTAATTACTTTTTCAAATATTAATAAAAATGCATTAATATACATTATATATATATATATATGTTTTTTTTTTTGTATTCTTTATGAAATTTTATTTTGTAAACCTGCTTTCGTTAAATATTGAATTTTTTATAATGGAATTTTGTGACAATATCAAAATTGATTTGTTGATAGAATGTCGATTATTTAGTTATAATACCAATACTTGATAAGATACTGGATCATTTTGGAATTATTTTGCTATAATCTATTTATTAGTTTTTTAAGTCTTCAAAATTTGTAATTAATAATTTTTTAGATCATCTATCTCGAATGATTATGTTAATTATTATGTAAGAATATCTGTAATTTTGTAGTAACCTTTACTTTAACCTGTTAATTTTTAATTAAATTGGTTATTAATTCACAGTTCTAATTTTTATGCTGATTATTGAAATCTATATTTTAAATTTATTTATTCACAGATCAAAGGTTATTTTAATAATTTTCCAATTTTATATTTCAAAACAATTGGAACTGTTGTTTATTTGTATAGTTATACAATTATGAGAGTAAGCTGAAATATTTTATTAATACAGTATAATTGAATTAACCATATCCTAATACAAATAACTTTATTGAAATGTAACAATAATTGCTTGAGGAGTATTATATTTGGAAAAAAAAAGAAAGAAAATAATTTAAATTTTTGTTTATGTTGACAGTTGACAGTTTATGTTGACAGAAATTTTCTTTATTCTACATTACTATTTATTATAACCAGATTTTTAATGTTACAATTTATTAGTGATTATATCATTATAATTACTGTTAATCATATTCACCTCAGTTAAAAAAGATTATTAATTTTATTATTACTTTATTGTCATGATTTTGTTTGATGTTAATTGAATTTTTATGTATTACTTTTTTATTGTTATGTATTCATTTTTTTAACTTGAAAACATTATTAAAATAATTTGTATTCTAAAACATGAATTTGCTCAATATTATTGAAGTATGAAATATAAATTGTTTAACTGATTATTCATAATAGTTTCTTGTTTATTGTAAATTTACACAATTTTTATCATTATAAGTTCTTCATTATAGGATGTAAGTAAGATCAGGGATTCATCAATTACTGGTTTTTCTTATCTGGTCTCACAGCCAGTCATTCATTAATTTCACTATTTAGTGAATACCTAATAATCATAATATACCATTATCTATTAACATTAATTCTATCTATGTAGCATCGATTCAGCATGAATTACCTATTAGCATAAAATGAATGAAGAAGTGATACAGATTTTAATTATATATTTATTTTTAGATATTTTCATCATTTTTTTGCTTTATTGAATACCAGCTTCCTGTCTCAGCTTCATTCATGCTATATGGTTGCTTGTGTTTCCCGAAACGGTCAAACCTTTTATTTTATGTTTTTTAGTCTAGTAGCTAGAGACAAGTGCAGCGAGTCACACATACAGCAATGGTGGCCATGGCTGTTTATCCATGATGTATACATGGCTTGAGCCACAGTGCTGTATTCTTTCCCACCTAAAAAATCAAATTAAAAAAAAAACAAAAATGGATTTTAAATATTTATCAAAAGAGTAGTTACCAGCCCAAATCTACTGATTATTTTGTTTACTAACAAGATCTTTATTAGTTGGGATTGGAAAGATTTACAATCACTGTTTAAATTTTTTTTACCTTCCTTCATTTCCATTCAAGATCTGATTTCAAAAATCTAAAACTTGGTTTATTGACACTCACCAAAAATCAGGTTCATTCTTCATTTGTTACCGATAAATTAAAAAAAGAACAAGGTTTTCAAAAAAAAAAAAAAAAAATCCATTTTAACCCTTGAAACTTGGATTTTCAAAAAAGTCTAGAAACTGGTTTTTAGATATTCATAATCATTCAGTTTAAACCCAGCTCACACAGTTATAAACACTTACAATTCACTACTCATTATTTCAATTCATTAAAGTTTGTCTTCAACTACTACTCACTACTACTAAATAAATATATATATATATATATTTTTTTTTTGTAACTTTTTGTGATGAAATATATGTAAAAACACTTATTCCAAGAAATGGGTACAAATTTGGTTGTGACTGATCTTGTAATTTTTTTATTTATCCTGAAAGAACAATAACCTCTTCCTTTTTTATAATACTTGTATTATAAATAAAGGACGAAACAGATATAAATTTAATATTTTTAAAGTAATGCCTTCATTAATTGATAAAAATATTTTTTTAAGATAAGATGAACAGAAATTACATTGAGACAGTCGGGTGACTGCTGGCAATTTTAAAATGATTTCTTTCTCAGAGCACATGTAGGTCTTTTGTAAGAGATTTTGGGAAATTATGTCGTCACTTAGATTGAATGAAAATACTTCAAATTTTTGTTGTTTTTATTATTTTAAATATCTTATAGTAGGAGGCAAAAAGTGCTTATTGCAATCATAATTTTGGTTTTTATAGTTTAGTAAATATTAGGCAAATAATAATGAATAAATGAAGGAATAATTACATTTTAATGACTATGTGGATTAATTTGTCACCTCGGAATTAGAGAAACATAACTCCGCTTGCTTATTTTACAGGAGAGCAAAAAGAAAACAATGCTAACACACATTTTCTGTCAGTAGTAACATGATTTCTATTATTCCAAATATAAATCAATTTTTGGATTAAAAATTAAAATTTAAAAAAAATTTTCAATTCAATTTATTAATGCACTTAAAGTAGCATAGAAGGATCCTGCTTGTCTTTCAAAATTTTTTAAATAGTATCAACATTTTTTGTGGAGATAAACTCTAAAAAAAAAAATTATTTTGTGTCATATTTTAAGAAAATTACTTTTAAAAGTATTCAAGAATAAAGTTTACATAGTAAACTCACATTAACCATAAACATAAACTAAAATTAATTTTTTATGAGAAAGTGCAATAAACGTTATTGTTGTACTAAAACTAACTTTATTTAATGTGTTTTAAAATTGTTAACATCAAAATCAAAAATATAAGGCTATATAATAAACTATTATAAAATATTTGTTACAAATATTATAAAATATTGGATGCTAATTTTGACCTGAGTAAATTAATATTTACATGCATAAGAAATTAAATGATGAGTATACTGGCCTTAGATTCCAAAATAGTATTTCTTTATCATAAACAAATGTAAAGTTTGTTCAAAGAATTCTTAAGTTAAACTTTCTTTTTAGTTATCAATTTCATATTTCAAAGACTATCAGTATTACTATCCTTATGAAGTCTTCACTTCCTTCTGTACACTTTAATAAAAGTTGAAATTGTTCTTATACAGGGTCTGTATAATAAGTAACCGGACTGAGCCTGCCCCGTGCCGTCATAGCGTCTGCTAACCGGTATCTGGT
>JAAAKQ030466964.1:13652-24149 GCA_010016005.3 Zanna intricata | reverse complement strand
TTCTTCATAAATTTGACGCCTTAATTTCCTAGCAGTCCTTCGATCCTTGCTGATGTTAAGATTGATTATAATGTTTTACAACGACTTGTATTTCTTATTAAATTATCTAACAAAACCTAAAAATCATGGTAACAAATAAAACTGAATTCACTATTATAGTAAATTAAGTCTTATTTAATATAAATATACTTCGTTGTATAAAATAAAACAAACAAATTTAAAACGTGCTAAAATTTTTGGTGATTTATCAAAGATAATGCAACAAAATTCATTATCAAAGATATATCAGAAACTTAATTTTGTTTAAAATACATGAAATAATATATATAGTTAAAAAAAAAGGTTTAATCGAATCAAAGTTACTAGTCCAAATGAATACAATTTTATAAATTGGTTCTGAATACAGTTAAATGACCTTTTGATATATTTTCAAAGAAATAATATTTTGTAATGATTATTTTATTTTATAACTATAATTTTCTAACCGATTATGCTTTACGGTTTGTGTAATATTAGGTTTATATATATAATTATATATATATATATATTAATTTAGGTTTAATATTAAACATAAACACTCTTGGCTAAATTTAATCAGGAAAAATATGACAATTAAACTACGTAGGTTCCCTTTTGAGATATTATATTTTGAGTGGAGAGTGGAGTTGTATACAAAGCTATTGCTGTTCTGCATTAATAATATTATATTACAGTATAATAATTAATTACAGTACTTCTTTTTTCATCTAAAACTATTTGCCTTTGATTATGGACTCTCTGTAGAGTGGTTTTGTATATAAATAACATTAAATAGTTTAAATTAATTTATATACAAAAAAAATAACATAAATAAAAATGGATATATATAAAAAAAATTAAAGGTTATGATTATGTACCGGAAATTAAATTTGTAGTCTCTCAAGTAAATATTGTAGTTAATGGATTTAAATTTTAATAATATATTATATTAATACAGATTTTTTCTTTTTTGTTCAACAACCAGTATATTTACAATCGGATTTTTAAGTGGAACCATAAGTAAATTGTTTGATACGAAGCACATTATAAGGGGTCTTAAGGAACGCCCATAAAAAAGTAATTCATAATAATAGTGATCAGTAAGCAGTAATCTTAAAGTCCATTAGAAAAAATATTTCTATCAATAATTCATATCCTTAAAGACAAAACATTTATAAATTATAAAAGAAAACCAATAAACAAATAAATAGTCAAACCAAAGATAAATAAAGAAATAAAGTAAACAAGAATAGTATCACTAGATTTGGCGTAGTCATTTATCAAACTGTCATTCAATAGCCCCTAAGTCAACCGCACGGAGACGTTCCAACCTTCGCACTCCATATTGTTATCAAGCAGAGTGATTGCTAAGTGGATGACATGATTTTTACGTCGTTTTTGGTACTTAACATCGCACTGTCTCACAACCTCACAAACCATCCGAAGTTCCAGATATTCATGAATTTCATCATTCCGTGTGAACCATGGTGCCTCTGTGATTGCCCTCGTTACTTTATTTTGGAAGCATTGTATGATATCTGTGTTACTATTACTTGTTGTTCCCCATAACTTCAGACCATAGGTCTATAGATTGGTCGTAGGATAACCCTGTAAATCAGAACTTTATTGGACAACGTGAGGCGGGACTTTCTCCGTAGCAGCCCCTGCAGTTTCCTATATTTCCTGTTTAGTCTTTTTTATTCATCCTACGTGATACTTCCAGGTCAAACGCTGATCTTGGTGAAGTCCTGGGTGCCGCACACTCTCTGTTTGTGGGATCAAGACACCATCCACGTACACACTTCCATTTTATCTACCATACGCAGACAAACTCTAATACCATCTGCAGCTCCTGAGAGGCTAAGCCAGGGTCTTCGTTAACTGCAAGAATAGCAGCCTCATCGGCAAATGTGGCGACAATGTAATCTTCCAGGGCTGGACAGTCCGCTGTGAATATTAAATATAACAGAACCTAGTACAGAACCCTGAGGGACACCCGATCTAATGTCAAAGAATTTCGAAAAATCATCATTACATCTTACCTAAAAGAAATATCCCTCAAGATAATTTCGTACAACAAGGTAGTGGCGTTGAACAAGTTTTAACTTTAATTTATGGAGCAAGCCAGGCAATCATACCTTATCAAAAGCCTATTGGGTGTCTAAGAATTCCGCTGAGTAGAAGTTTCTTTCCTCTAGACATCCACTGATGATCTTGACCACTCTATGGGGTTGCTTGATGGTGGAGTGGCCGAATCAGAACCTAAATTAGTGGTCCGGATTTATCCCCTCACCCTCAAAATCTGGCCTAGATTGAGAAGTAACAGCTTTTCAAACAATTTAGATATGACCGATAAGAGACTAATTGGCTTGTAAAAATAAACCTTTTTTTCAGGCTTCTCTGGTTTCAAGATCATTACCATCTGTGATATTTTACATTCCGCTGGAAAGTCACACGTCCGCAGGACAGCGTTAAAGAGGTCTTTAAAGCATGCTTTAGTAAGTGATGCTTTTAAGGAGTAGCATAACAAGCATTTTATGCGTCATAAGTCAAAACCCGGAACTTTCTTTAATTGTCTTCCTTGCTTAATTAATTTCTGTAACTCCCTCATTGAGATTGGTCTAATCGGAAAGCTGACTGGCTGTCTAAGAAGAAGTCTTTAATATCCTCGTCGCTAGTACTGGGGTTGGAATGTTTCGTTTAAGTGTGAAGAAAATAGATCAGCTTTCTCTGTCATTCCTCACCCATGATCCTGTATTTCATTCGTAATCATGTATTTCAAGTTCAGGAAGCGTAGTTATGGATCATTATAGCCCAAACTCCGTGACTGAATTGGAAGCGTCTTGGCATTATATGAGGAGGTACCGGGTTTAAATCCCGGTCAGGTATGGCATCTTTGCATCTTTTCATACGCTACCAAATTTCCACCGGGCTGTTTAATGCCTACTCTTTGATAATAAAAAAAACATTAATAATTGAAAAACATATTTTTAATAGAGTATTTAAAAATTAATTTTGCATAATTATAATACCTATTCTTAATTTTCTATAAAAAAAAAAATACAAAAAAAATTGATTGAAGTTTCGTTAATCTGAAAATATCAGTTTATTGTAGTATTTAAAATTTAAAAGTAAAGTATTTAAAGTTTATTACAATTGATTTTTAAACAGGTTGATTAAACATAAAATTATGTTTTATTTTAAATTCTTTCATTAAAGTAGTTTAAAGATATATGTATTTATAACCAAAAAGTAAAGTACTTATTGTTCTATTTTTAAATTTAAAAATAGGTAGAACCTTTTATTTTTAAAAATAAGTATTTGGGTATATTTACTGTTGGTAACTTAATACATGATAACGTAGTAACATGGATTTTTCCGTGAAAAACTTCTATATTTTTATTTATTTATTATACATTTTTTTTGAATGATTTATTACAGTTTTAAAAGATTGTATTTTTCCATTGAAATACAAAGATAGTGAATGATAACTCGTGCAGTATTTATAACAAGAATATTTATATTTCATACATTTGAAAGAGAACCTAATGTTTGTCTTGTAATTTATTCAGTACAACTCAGATTTTATTTTACGGTTGAAAAAAGTCTATCATTTTAGTGGGTGTAGTTAAAAAAAAAAATTAGAGGAAAGAACGTGCATAGTATAATATTTCATATTTATATAGTGAAAACTGACAGGTAAATATGCAAAGAAATATTATATTTATAGGCCTTATATATTTGAAGAAATATATTTAGTTAAATAAAACTACTTTGCATTTCATATTCTATCTTTTTACTTGAAAGTATTTGTGTAAATATTTGTTGTACTAGCTCGATTTGAATCATTTTTGATATAACATTTTCAAATTATTATTCATTATTTCAAGATTTAAATAATTCATGAACTGAAATTTTAACGAACTGAAGTTCGTTAAAATAATTAAAAACAAAACTCTTTTATAGTAAAATTATATCTTATTATACCGGGTGTACAAAAAAAAAAAATCGGAGATTTAATTTTTTTGTAATATCTCTTTAATGAGTTGTGCAATGTTGATTTAAGTCTAGAATTCAAGATCAAAAAGGGCAGTCGTATTTGCGCTTATGGCCATTGATTGATTCTCTATCTTTACCCTTGATAGCGTCAGTATCAAAGATGGTGACTTGTAAAGAGAAAGCCCTTTGTGTTTTGCTAAACGTTATTCTATATTTACAGTACAATGTGCGTTCTGTAGAAATTCTAAACGTTATTATCCAAGTGACAATAACATTTTTCATTACAATAATCGAATCCAAACGACCAGATGTTTATATAAAGGGAAGACAACGAGTCTGAGGAAAATTTTGAACCTGTCAGATAATTTTTCCTGCGTATTCCTAAAAATTGTCAGGAATACTAGCCGCGAACTAGCGATGAGAGTGTTGAATGTTTTAAGAAAATGCTTACTATTACTTTTTTTTTATAAACGGTTAGGTTAAGATATTAATATTTCTAAGCAAAATTTAATGAACAATATTAAGATATATTAAGGATGATTTACAGTACGTAATTGTTAGGAATAACAAATATTTTCTATATCAGAACAGGGGGAAAAAATGTTTAAGCAATTTTACTAGCATACGGAAAAATTAGTATGCGATTTTAAACTTTAATAAAAATCATATTAATTTCCAATTGTATAAAGGTAAGGTTGATTTTTTAATGCTATTAGCAATATAATTATAATATTCTCTGTCATTTCTTATATTTTCAAAGTCATAGGAATATTTTAGAAACTTCCTCTAAAAAAATAATACACACACACAATAATAATAAAGAAACATAGAAATTTGTCTATTTTTTGACAAGCTGAGAAACAACAATTCATAGGGATAGAGTTGTTCATGCATAAGACAATCAGTCGGTTTATGTAAATAATTTAGACTAACCGGGCGGGTTAATCTAAGTTAGTGCGATCCAAACAGTGCAAAAAAAAGAAAACTAAAACTCGGTTCTGACTACGTTAATAAATAAAATTAATGAATCAAATAATCCTCCGGATTAGTGTAGTGATTAATCTCGTCATAGTAAAATCAGTTGATTTTTGAAGTCCAGAGTTCTAAAGTTTGAGTCCTTGTAAATCCAGTTGCTTTTATATGTATATTAACGTTAGACCGTGGATACCGGTATTTCTTTAGTGGTTTTTTACTTTTATAATACCTTATTCCTAGAACTGGACTCACTTGAAGAAATATTACTCAATCCTAAACTCCCTTTGCTTCAAACTTCCCAGGCGGCTATGTTGAAACCGACTAGGCCGTTTCCACCAGTACCATCTGGTAAGCCGGGACTCGGTTCTCATCTCTTGCCTCACCTCAAGTAAGAGGGGCCCCAGACCCAGACGGCGGGGTTCCCTCCCGAGACTACGGTCTTTCTTTTGTAACAAAAACTTCACCCTATCTTTCTCTGGAGTCCCCGTCCAGTCCACGGAAGTGGGACAACTAAGCACCTTACTCCTCCTGGACGGGGCTGCCCACCCTTCTCCTACTCTTAAATATCGACATCCTCTCTATCCGTCTCTTCCTTCTCCATCTCCTCTTGCGCCTTCTTCTTTATAACGCTGGTAAACATCCTACTAATAGCTTCCCAATTTCTTTTAAACAGGATCACCTCAACTACATTCTCTGGAGTCAATATCCCAGTGGTATTAACCATCTCTCTCTTCTCCTCCTTCCATCTGACACAGAGTGCTCCACTTTTTTTGGTGGTTGGGTTCCAATTAAGCACACATCTCAGAAATGGTCAGCCTGATTCTGTTCAAGATTAAGACATTTACCGATACATTTAAACTTACACCCCAGACCGCTAACAGATGCTTGTCTCTGCAGAGTACCATATTACTGTGCTATTACTCGATAACCTAATATTATATAAATAATTTTCCGTTTGGCTTAGTGTTTTTTTTCTTTATGTTGAATTAATTAGTTCACAACAAAGGTTTTTGAAGCTTCTTTGTGGGAATATGAAAATTAAATTTTTTAGCGTTTCAAAAATGCCATGCCTGATCAGAAGATTCAAACTCGGGACCATGAAATTTAAGGCAGAGAAGCTACCACGTTTTTTTTTTCATTCTTTGCTACTTTTCATTCCTTTTTGCATATTTGTTCATAAATAATTCTTTGTTCATTTTCTCTAAAAATTAGTTTTTTTTTCTAGGCTAACCAGGTAGTATCAAATATTTTGATACTCTTTCGTTCATATTTAATATTGTTGACTTTTATATTAAATAAAACTGATTTTTAAACGATAGAATAATTGTAAAAAGAAACTGTGCACTTTTGGCTTTAAGTAAAAAGAATAGATATTTCCAAATGAAACTTTTTTTAAAAATTATATCAGTTTAATATCTGTAATTGATTCACTCACATGACATTTTATCATCTAGCAAAAGATAGATATAAAAAAAAAAATAAAAAAATAACGGAAACGCCCTCACAATTTTTAAATTGCTCTGAAAATTTGCATATTTAAAGATAATTTTTACTTTATGCAAGTTACTCTACTGGGAAATGAGAAAAAGTGATGTTTTTATTGCCCAATAGATTATGTCACTGTAAACGTTGCTTCTGAGACTTAAACTAATCCCCAATGATCCTCTTTAGTTTCTTGGCGTTTTCTATTATTTTAATAGTTTTTTTTCTATAAACTTTAAACTCCTACTGTTTGTTATCTTTCTGTCGTTTTATATTAAATATTAATCTTTGTTTTTTACTTAGTTTTCAGATATTTTATTTGAATTCATTTAAATCCTTTTCCACTTTTATCCAACTATAATTTTTTAACTTGAGCTAATAGAGTTGCAATTTTTTTTAACTTTAAGCTGTTTAAATGTTAAGTAGCATTATAAAATAATTATATCTTATCATTATTTACCTCTGAAATGTATATTAGATACTTTCTATGTCTGTCAGCATTATATAAGATATCTTATTATCTAATTTAAAAATTGCTGTAACTAAAATAGAATTGAATTAAATTTTTTAGAAAATATAAAAAAAAGTTTTATAAATTACTATTTGTTGACTTTCTATCGGGCTATTCTTCCACATAACTAAAATACTTAAGTCATTTCCCAATACATTAAACCTATACGGTTTAATTTTATCTTCATCAACATATATAATGTGTTTTACTTGAACGTAATTGTAATCTTAAATAAATCTAGGTGTTTTTTTTTTTTTTTTTAACTAGATAATATACTAAACACTACTTTTTGCTTTTGTCCTATTTTATTGCATTATCATTAGTAATTATTTATTATTGGAAAATAAAAGAATAATGATGTTTTGTCGAGGTATTAATAAATACTTAAAATAATAAGATAATAAAACCTAATAATAATTTTACCTTAGATTTATCCTAAATATTATTAACATGTAAATGCAAATTAGCCTATACTCGTATTTTGGTCATATTTTGTTTGGTTTTACCTTAACTATTTTTTTATTATATAAACTATATGTTTATTTTTAACAATGAGATGGATTAAAAATAAATATTTTATTCAGATCGCTACGAATTTGTACAAGTTTTTAAATCATGCCTGTGGGTAGATATCAAGCATTTTTTTTTTTAAATACATATATCACAAAGATCTCAGGAAATTTTCATAATTTATTCTACCCGTAGAAATAATTAAAAAAGTTCATATAAACATATGTCCTAAAATGCTTCGTTTTGAGGGTTACTGCTAGTGAAATATTTCGCTAGGATTTCAGTTAGCCCGGTGAAATGAGATCGTACTAAGACGTTAATTGAAAAACAAAATTAGTTAATCCTTATGGTTTTTAACCTAAAAAATTGAGTAAGATGGATCCCAGAACCGTATCTACAGTAGCTTTTTAAAAAACTGGGATGAAAACCAATACATTGGGGTAAAAAACAAAGTTTTTTTTATGTTTGACGTACAGTAACTTTGGGAATAAATACATAAAACTTGTAATAAATAAAACCTTGAAGAGAATTTAATTTTGAACTAAATGGCATAAGATACGTTTAATAAAACAAAGAAAAATTAGAAAAACTTGAACTTTATTTAGAAACGTTACATTAGACCAAAATGAATTACACATTCTATTTTCTAAAAAAAATTTACACATTCTATTTTCTAAAAAAAATGTTCATAAATGATCCCTCCACTTTCAACACAATTCTTGATACATTTCTTGGCATTTTTGCTCCTTTTAGTTCTTCAGAACTGTCCTCAGTTGTTCAGCTGCACCCATAATGCGGACAGTTAATTCCTCACGAGAACGTATGTTTGTTTTGTATACAAAATTATTCGTCCTCCCAGACGCAAAATCTGAAGGTGTTAAATTAGACGAGTTTGTTGGTCAGGAATATAGACGTCCACGGCTGATCCACTTTTAAGGTAAATGATGGTTTAAGTAAGTGGAAACGGCACAAGGAAGTGGGGAGGCGCGTCATCGTGCTGGAAATATGCTTTGTATCTCAATTTAGAGGAACATCTTCAAGCAGCTACAGTAATTCTTCTTGATGAAAGTGCAAGTAGACTTTAGCATTTAAGTGAATATGTAATATGAACGGTCCAAACAGCTGATTGTTAGAAGGCTGCACCATATTTTGACGCTTAATGGGTGTTGAAAATTGTCTTCCACCGTTTCATGAGATTTAGTTCTGCCCGTGTATGTATGCTAATTGCGTAATTTATTGACGATATCGCGAATTAAGTTTGCCTCATCAGTAAACAAAACATACCTGCAGAGTTGGCGATTTATATTTCACAAGTTGCAGAACTCCAAGCGAAGCGGTCTCCTGGGTGTAGATGTCGTACCGGCTGTTTATGATAAGGATAAACTTGTTTTGTTTAAGTATCCTAACCATCGAATGCGAAACTCCGATCCGCATAAAAAGACATCGTTACCGACGCCTGGATTGCGCTGAACTGCATCGATAATAATTTCACCAATAAAAGCGTCTTGTTGGACAGATCGTTTGTAGCTGGTAGGAATACTAGTTAGTGAATATGATTCCCGATATGAATTTGTACTAATTATTTTGGGATCTGGAATCCTGCGATTTCAGTAAACATTACAAAATTTTCTTCTGCACCACCTGTAGCATTACCGTTACACATATCTGAAATGAGTAACATACCAGCGTATTCCTCTATTGTAAATAAGTCATTTCATTAACATATAGTGAATAAGTCGCATTATTTTAATGGCAAACCGATACGTAGAAACTAAAATTCACTGAATACCTTTGCTAACGAGAGCACAGTTCACAGAACCCGATTTGCTTAATGTACCTTACAGAATGATTTAAACAGTAATACAACACTGCATATAGAATAATACAACACTAATACAGTATACAACGTTTAAATTGCGTATATAATACTAATACTGTGAAGATGTTATTTTATTGCCAACATTGAAATAATAATTTTTTGTATTTTTCAGTAATAAAAAAGTTATTATGTAAGTAATTTTTATTTATAATTTCAGTGTAATTTCCATTTTATTTTTTTTAACAGTATATTTTATGTTTACAAATTTTTCACATCACTATTACTTTTCTCTGATAAATTTAATAGCGTACTGTTCCTAATTAAAATTCAAATTTTTCCAAGTTTACTGTTTTTATTCAACTTATAACATTCTCTTCATAATTTAATTCTCTACAAGTTTTTTCTAAAGGCTGCATGTGTTTTTTTTTACTCATCTAACAAAGTGTTATTGTACGTTAAACATTTAAAGTGATTTTTTTTCCATTTTATTGGTTTATTATTTATTATTGGTTTTCATCCTAAATTTTTCAGAAACTCCTACAAGTACGGTTCTAGGACGTATTCCATCCGATTTTTCAGATCAAAAACCATGCCAAGTCACTAATATTTTTTCCATTATTTTCACGAGTAGAATAGCTTATGAAACTTACTGATTACATGATGTGTGTATGTATGCTATGAAACTATCTTCAAAAGGTATCTATATTTTTCTGTTAACTCTTAGGTGATTAAATTCAAAATTAAATTACATATTGTTTCAAAAACATATTCGGAATCAGCCTCCCTCTGCTCTGAAACAGTTTTTCTTTAAACTTTTTAATATCTTATCCAGAAAAATTATTTCAGTATAGTTATAAAAAAAAATAATAAAAAAATTCGTACTGCAATAGAGAGGTAAATTCAATGGTAGAGATCTGTATGACTATATGAGAAAAAAAGAAAAATAATTCGTTTTTCCTTGATAAATTATTTCACCACAGAAGTTTTGAAGCTTGCAAACAAAAAATATGAAATATTGTAGCGTATGAAAAATGCCATTTCTGTTAGGGATTCGAAACCCGGTCCCTGCCAACTATGAACGGCCAACATTAAATTATTTTAGATAATATTTGACAGTATTTTTCTACTTTTGAAAAATGCTACTAATCGACTAGTTCTTATCTATTGCGATTTATGTGATTTA
>JAAAKQ030466964.1:0-13552 GCA_010016005.3 Zanna intricata | reverse complement strand
GCCGGACACTTTTGTGATAGACTTTGTATGGAGAAAAAAATAGCTGACTCATAATCAAAAATCGTCACAAGACGCTAAGCATATATATTAATTATTAGTTTGTCGGGGACCGCGACCGCATGCGGTGGTGATCAATAGCGCATGCGCTGGTCGCCGAATCAGCTGTTGCGTACGTCACTTATAGTTGTGACGTCATTTAGTTTTCAACCGTCGACGATGGTCGAATGCTCTGTTTTTCTATCTACGATTCACTTTCACCGCACGCCCCGTACCATGCGATCTACTTGACCCACTGCTGTCGCCGTATACATTCTCCAATCTACATTATCACTAACACAACAGCACCGGCATCTTCTTTTACTGTATTGGACGTGCCGGATATTTGGAGAGATTTCATTCGAGAGTATTTATTTCATATTTTAGTTATCATGAACCAATTGTTTCATTTTTAGAAAAATCTAATAATACAAATAATATAAATATTACAGAAAAAGAATAATAATATAACGTAATAATATATTATAAAAAATATATTATAATTCATTATTAAAATGTAAATGTTTTCTAATATTTATTTAATAAAGAAAACCAATTTAACCAATCATTATCAAATTATTTAATTGACCATTACACTATATTATAAATAGATTTCTTAATAGTCTTTTGAGTCCCTTTAAATGAATAATTTCATACATTAGAATCAGCAGTAGAATCAAGTATAATTATTAACCAATAATCGGTACTCATTGTTTTTAAGTTTTCATTTCTGTTGGCCAGTCTCGCGACTGGCTATTTTTTTTTTAAATTCATAACAAAACGAAGCATTTTAATTTTTTTGCTTTTCACTCAATATCAATATAAAACTATTTATTAAGAATTTCCACTGTTTTATTTTAAATTTAAGGGCCCGTAATACTTTGTACAAAAATAAGTATATATATATATATATATATATACACACACACACACAAATCATATTACGTATATGACAGAATTTTAAGTTTTTAAAAGTAGGAAAAATATTAAATATAAAGTTATTAGAATCGCACAAAAGTTTTATTTTAATTTCCTATTTTTTGTTATAACTGACGATAAAAACCGTCGAAATGTTTTTCCAACATCATGAACGTTGAGTAAATTATCATTAATCAATATTAATTATAATAATAATAATAATAGTAACAGATTTTAATTTAATACATTTTTATATAGCTTTTAATTTTAATACCTTTTAAATGATAAATAGTATAATTATATATAATTATTCTTCATACATAAAATCATTATGGAGTTTTGTAATACATACAAACGTGTATTAAAGTTTTAATTTCGAGTACATTCATTTAAACCATTCTTGATGATTTTAAATCAGTTATGGTTTTTTGGCTGGAAATTTTTTTTTTCAGTTCGTTGGGTGTTCACTCATGTCACTCTTAAAATGTTAATAGATCATTTAATACCTATTACGTGAATATTTAATCAGCTATTCTGGTATTAAAAAACAACAAATATACATGCGTAAATAGAATTTTCAATATTTTACAATATCCTGTAAATCAGTCATATAAAATTTATCTGTAATAGGAGGATACCGCTGCGGGATTCTGCTGATGCAGTCGTTATTGAATGTAAAAAAAATAATAAAAATTAAATTTTCTCTATGTGCCTAATGAATTATTTGTCAGTGAATTTGTATTTGTTCCTTCTTCCGTAAAGTGAATTATTAGGAAACATTCCAATTGTGAACTTCATTTAACCATCAATAGTTAACTTTAATCAAAAGTCATCTCTATTTGAAAGCTCCTGGATGTATGGTTCTTTAAAAATAATTTAACTTGGAATATTAATTTTCAAAAATATTTCTTTATTTTAATTGGAAAAAAAAAACTTTGGCTATTAACAGCTTGTAGATTAAAAATTATAACAGTAATTCTTACGCAGTTCTGCGCAAGGAGACTGATTTTTTGATGTTTTATTTTTTTTTTTAAATAAGGAAATGAAAAGCATAAATTAAATGAAAAAACTCTAAGAGAAATATTTTTTTAATTTAATATTGAAATTTATCTTCTTTATAATAAAATGAATTTATTATAACCCTAATTTGATGACTTAATTAAAATTAACGACTAAATACACACAAGCGACAGGTTTAAACTCGCTCACTATTGTTACTTTCTGAATAACCGCGTATGAAAAGTACAAACTTAACATGGCCTTAAATTGAGGTTATGTTGACTGTTGTCGACCTTAAATTTAGTGTAACGACTCAACCAATATTCACCAAATTTTCATATGCATAACTACCACTACGCATATCTAAATTTTAATAAAATTGATTCAGTAGTGTTGAAGATTTTCAAGCCACAAAAGTTTAAAATTTTTTTGGAACAATTAACCAGTAACGTCATCAAATTCTCAAAAGCAAAACTTCAGACACACTACTACAGTACATCTATATTTCAGAGAAATATCTACAATATTTTATATTCCCTTTAGGATTATCATAATTTACTTGAGCATTATTTACCGCCTTTCTTAGCATTTTCTCTTTGTTATTTGTAGTTGACAAGTTTCGGAGTACTTTCATTCTAATTTATCACTGAATACTAATGGTAGAATGATAATGCTAGGAAAAGTAAAAAAAATAGTTTTTAAATCAGTTCAATGAAATTGATTTAGTAGTAGTTGGAGAATTTTGAGCCACAAATTTATACATATGAAGAATGGTATTTTCGTAATCCTCATATCTCAAAACGTATAGAAAATGAATTTTCACTCCTAGTCCGATCATGCAACCGATAAAGTAGCACAAATTGAGGTTATGTTGTCTGTTGTCGACCTTAAATTGCCCACCCGGGCTGGTCTAGTGCATAACGCGACATCGTGATCCAGACCCTAAAAATGGGCACTGAATCAGAAATCAAGGATATACTGACCAAAAAATGGCCTACGGGGGCATTCGAAAAGACCAAGAGGGTGTCAGGCCTGCCACCCTCTCAAACGAAGAACGGTAAGGTTTCGTCATCGACATGCAACAAATGACTGCGCAAATGCGAAATCAACTACGCAGTTCAGCCCCGGGGCTTGTCTCATGGGTAGAAGAGTCCATAGTGCCAGAACCTGGCACACCTGTGAAAGAAATTGCTGGTGCGGCTGTTCTTGGACCGGCCAAAACTCAACAAGCCCTGGTGAACAGATTTGCGATCTTTGTGAGGGGTGATGGGCCTGACCTCATGAATCATCTACGACAAGGATTGGCTACGCATGTAACTGAAACGCATGAGGAAGGGCTGACGGTAGTGATACTGCATCCCCAGCTGGCTGATTTGACAACGAAGGTCACGGAAATCTGGGCCAGAAAACAAAATAAAGAAGTGACGGTTTTCATCCCACCTGGAGAGGCCAGCGCAACACCTAGAGCCCCGATCAAGCTTCCACTGTTGTCCTGAAACAGCAGGGCGTATCTTATGCGGACCTGCTGCGTAAGGTGAAGACAACGGCGGGAAGAGAATATTATCTCTGTCAGGAAAGGCAGGGATGATACCGTCGAAGTTAGAGTAAAGAACGGCGAAAAGAACATAAAACATTTAAAACAAAAGATGTCAGTTGTTGCACCTGAAGTAAAGATGGCTGACCGAGGAAGGACAACTAGAAGAGAAATTATACACGTGAAAGATTTCGACTGCAAGACAACGAAGAAAGAGGTACTACAGGCCGTAAGGAAGAAGATTGGTGAGACCACGACAGCGGTGGTCACGTCTATCCGGCCGGCTTATGGGGCTACTCAAAATGCCACCGTAGCTCTGCCAATTAAGGAGGCACACCATCTCGTCTTCTCTGGCAGGCTACTAGTTGGCCTATACGTCTCAGGGTTGATGGACACATCATCACGGACTCAAAGGAGGTAAAATATCTTGGAGTCTGGTTAGAGAAGTCCTTGAGGTTAACCACTCATATAGAAATACCATCGGACAGGGCGGAACAGGTGCTGGCCAATCTGGGCAGGATCATGCACAGCAAAGATAGACCAAGGGCGAGTAGGAGACGGCTGCTGCTCTCGGTCGCCACATCGATCAAGTTGTACGCAGTTCCGGTATGAGGCTTTAGAGGTAAAGCGCAACGAAAGCCGCTACACCTCAATCCAGCGAAGAGCGGTGCTCAAAATTGCGTCAGCATACCGGACTGTGTCTGCGGAAGCGATAGTTGTAAACGCGGGTGTCCCGCCGATAAAGCTTCGAGCCCTCGAGCTTAAGAGGAAGAACGAGGGCGTACTCAAGACGGTCGCTAGCCAACACCTACTATAGGAATGGCAGAATGCCTGGGAAACATCGGAGAAAGGGGCCTGGATTCGTAGGCTCATCCCCAGGATAGAGCCGTGGGTTCGGAGGTTTCGGGAGGTCAATTATCACCTCACCCAGCTCCTTTTGAGCCACGGAGAATTCGGGACCTACTTGTTTAGGTTCCGACGAAGAGAGACCCCAAACTGCTATTACTGCCGGGAAGAAGACTCACCGGAGCATGTGTTCTTCCACTGCTAAAGATGGGAGGGGACCAGGAGACTCCTGGGCCTCCATCGGATTACTGCTGACACCATCGTGGAACAAATGCTCCGAGAAAACCAGCAGTGGACAGAAGTCTTCACGCTGGCGACCAGAATTCTTACGACCAAAGCGAGAGAAGCAGCAATGTGGGCACCCGACTGAAGAACATCTGAGAGACAGTCGGCTCTTACAGGAAGATATTTTTTATTATGTATATATGTATATCTATGTATAATTCATGTACTATTGTCCGGCTGCTGTACTTATCAGATTTAGGATTGGGCTTTGGATTTGTTCCCTTGTATACCATTTTTTCTCCCTGGCCGGGTGTTATCTATGGAAAGGGTGATGTAGCAGGAGCGCATACTGAGCACATTGAGAGCTATAAACTCCAGAGACCCACTGTAAAGACTGGGAAGGCCCATTTTCGGTCTGGCAATGAATCTTGTAAGTATAAGTAATTAGTTAAAAAAAAAAATTGTTGGTGGAAGATAGGCTAGGCTAGTCTTAGTGTGAGGGTCATTGGGAGAAAGTTAAGTTAGGTATTAGAGTAATTGAGGGGATAACGGCGCCATTAAAAAAATAGAAAAAAAAAAAATAAATAAATTTAAAAAAATTAAAAAAAACAGGGCGAAACGTGGCGACCGTGTAGGGCATGGAAGGTAGCCTGCTTGGTGAGGATGCCATGGTTCGGGACACAAGCAAGAGTGTACTGGATCGGGGTACTTCTGATGAAGCATTCGGGCACCTATTAGGTTTGCGAGGTCGCAAGCGGGTGGGGAAGGAGCACTCGTGAATTTTTAAATGCACATGCCGCCCCTTTAGATTACGTGTAGGGCGGGAAGGGAAGCCTCTTGGAAGAGGAACATGTCGGCTTCCCACAAGCGGAGAGTCGCCCCGCTCTAAGGATGCCAAGAGGACCCCAAAGGGGGTCTCCGCTCCAGGAGCCCAAACGGGAAGGGTAGCAGGCAGGGATAATCTGCTGCCACGACAACCAGGGCTGGCCGATGTTATGCCGAGAGGCGATTCCGGCCGCCCCTGGGAGGGGAAGGGTGAGGTGTTTTAGTGGGTGAGAGGCCCACACTTCCATCTGTGCAAGCAGATGGCTTGCACAGGAGGAAAAATAAGGCTCCAGCCTTTTTTTTCCTCCTGTGAGGAAAAAAGGCTGGAGCCTTTTTTTTCCTCCTGTGCATTTTTTCTTCCTCCTCCTATTTTTTTTCCTCCTAGATTTTTTTTTCCTCCTCCTATGCAAAAAAAAGAAGAAAAAAAACGTAGTTTAATATACGCTGTTATGTTTATAATTTTTTTTTTTGTATTTTTTGTATTATAATATTAATAAATTGTTCTAATACCTAAAGAATTTAAAAATAATATATTTGTTATCTACACAAACTACTGAGAAATTTTTTTAATGATTATATATATATATATATGACATTTACATTATATATGACATTTACATATCCCACTGACTTTTACATTTCAGCATTCTCCCATTGAAAAAGACAATTTAAAGATTCATCATTAGGCATCTCATCTATCTACACAATGATAATGAGGCCATTCCCTTACCAATAAAATTCTATGCCTTCTAATACGCCTATTAGGAAATAATATTACCATGAACGTAATTATTCAATAATTACGTTATATATATACAAACATACATTGTATCAGCATTTCTATGCTTCACATGAAGTGGTGTAATAATAATAACAATAATAATAATAGTATGGTTTTCTTTTCCTTACTTTTAGTGTAATTATTTTACTTTCTCTTCTTTAAGAATCTTTTAAAGTTTCTTTATTACGTTGGGTTTTTATTTAAACAATGTTTGGTCAATAAAAACAATTAAATTAATCACTCCAACCGATTGGTTTATCTCATCCCAAATTCCCTGATTAATCTATTAAATGGCTTAACTAAATGTACTCGTAGAATAGTCATTTTCTAAATAAAATATTTATCCCTATATACTTTACTTCTCCCTCATCACAAAAAAAAATTACGAGCTTATTTATTTTTAAATAATTTACTCTTGTAAATTTATTAATTTAAAATTTCTAGCTGGTAAAATAATTATGCTTGAAGACCATTTGTAAGTTTCCAGATTTTTATTTCGTTGGATTCCAAACAAAAATCAATGCATCTTTTCTAAAATACATCAAACACATCTACAAATGTGTCTAAATCTACAAAAAAAAAAAAAATGTTTTCTTTTTCATCGTTTTATTAAGTTCCAACTTAATAAATAAATATATATATTATTTTTTTGTAAAAACGTTACAAAAAAATTCACTGCATATAATTACCAAGTCAATTTTTGTATTGTTGAGAGAAAATCGAATTTTAATCATTTTTATCGTATCTGTCACGAATAGTAAATTATATAATAATAATCTAGTTAGAACGTAACGAGTAAAAAAGAAAAAAAAAATTATTTCAAAATTATGATTTCAGTACTGTAATTTAACAATGATATTTTATTCTGAGGAAAAAAAATGTATATTATTAGTAATGTAAAATCTACTTTCTTAGGCTAAAGAGTATATTGCATGACTAAATAGTTTTTAAATATTATGAATGTGGATAATTTTGTCTGGCTGTTCATTTACTCTTTTGTTAAGCGTTTTTAATAAATGGAACAATAAAATATAATTATTTTACTATATAGGGTATTCATGTTTTAACCAGTAATAAAAAATATTCTCTTTTGTAGTATAATGAAAATATTATTTTAATTATACTACAAATAGTATTGAAATTCGGTAGAATGAAATTCATTCCCTTAAATTATTTTCAATTACTAAAAAGAAAAGTGTCATTTATTACCTTCAATCTAGTCATTTGAAATATGACCTTATCATATTGAAATATACAAGTTTCACGCAATTATTGGTATGAAGTGTGTTCATTATTTAGCCTCGGAACAATATCCTTAACGGCGTTAATAATCGGATACGCCGTCCAGTAATAAGACTCGATGAACCTGATAATATCCTTAGACTTTCCACTTCGAACAATAATATCCTGGAAAATCCCCAATTTGAGGCCACTACATCGAGAACATCTACCTTGTGAATATATGACAGATAATCATGCCGTCTGGGTGGCAAGAAGACAATGATGACAGTCAGCTTATGATGATGAGTTAATCACTAGATCAACCGGGTGGGTTAGAAATAACCAGATAGCCAAAATAGTGCATCAATAAATAGCTTTGAAGGGTGGATTAATCAAGGAATATGTACGTCATTAAAAGTATATTCCTGCCACCATACTTTAGAATAGAAATGTGGTACTCTACTACACAAACTAATTATAACGGATAGAATTATAAATTACAACCACCCAGATGTAGCACTGACAAATGAAATAAACACAAAGGCAACGATCATAGATATTGCGATGCCGTTGGCACAGAATTTGGTGAAAACTGAGGGAGGAAGAAATTAAAGTATGAAAGCCTAGCTCAAGAAATTAAACACATTTGGAGATTTAAGAAGATTGAAATCTTAGAACCTTAGAAGAAGAATGAATGGTTGGATATTAGGATATCTGCAGAGAGAATGATGTCCATGAACTTTGTACGATCCATTCAGAGAATTGAATTGTCTGCAAACCTCATTTCCCTCATATCAAGAAATGCAGAACTCAATACAAAATTTATAGTCAGTAAATTTTTCGCTCTATGGGGATAATCTAAATTTTTTTTTTAACCCTCCGGAATCACCGTTAAGTTATAACTTCAGAGGATGAGATGAATGAATTTTAGCGTGTGTGAAAAATGCCATGCCTGACCGGGATTCGAACCCGGGACCTCAGGATGAAAGGCTGAGACGCTACCACTCAGTCACGGAGGCCGGCTATAATAATCTAAAATTCTTCTTCAATGGAACTGAAGAAGAACCAGTACTAAGAACTTACATCGAATAATAGTTATACATACATAAATAAAGAATAAAAAAAAATCTTGACTTAAATCTTCAACTTAAAATAGAAATAACTAAACAAATCTCAGAAAATGAATTTATATACATACATATGTACGTACATATATACAAATGGGTTGAACTGAGAACTTTATCTTTTCTTTAAATCGATAAAATGGTACATGGAAGATTTTATTTAATCAGAAGTAAACTTTGAAAAGTTACTGCCTATAAATAGAAATATTTTATCCCAAATAGATTAATTACAATTAAAAAACGATCTTTCTAAACGTCAAGAAACTAGTTTTATTTTTCGTATAGAACAGTTTGTAATAAAATATTCTTTCATTTCCTTTGTTCCCTCAGTTTTACTTCGTTTTTAGAATTACTTGTTTTATTTTTACTTTTTTGAGTTCTTTATTTCCTTGATGTCACCGATATAATCTTGGGTGAAAACTTTTTTCGAGCTGTTGTTGATTGCTTTTTATAGAATATATTGACAGCTCCTTAGAATTAGGCTCAACAAGAACTTTTGGATCATCGACTTCTATCCTTTACTTACAAATTTCAATATATTCTTCCATATGAGGAAAAAGTTTTCTTTTTTTACTTTCCAAATTTTCCACTTATTTTAACAAAGAAAAATTTTTTAAATCAAATTTTTCTTTAATTATTCCAAAATATATCTTTCACCAAACTTTGTTTAAATATTTAAAGTTTGGCATTAAATATTCAATAGATGTTATTCATCTTTTCTTTTATGTACTCCTTAAAATGTTTTTAAGGATATTTCTTTAAAATATTCATTAATTTACCTAATCCATCTTTGTCAAGGAATTCCTTTCTTTATTTTTTTCTTTATTTAAAACCCTTTGTTTTTTGCGAAATAATATAGTATATTTTTATTTATCTGTTGCTCATTAATAAGGGGAAAATGTATTTTTAACAAAAAAATAATGTTTCAAAATTGACTTACATTGAAATAATTCTTATTACTTAATCAAGATTCTGTATTCAGTTCCTAGTCAGATTTAGTATTTATTTAGTATTTATCATCGCTAAAAAATTTATTTATCATAGAATGGCTGAATTTGAAAGAAACCCTGTTGTTTCTTTCCGAATTAATAAATGAATTTAATAGATGTTTTATGAACTTAAAAAAAAACGAATTTTCCCTAATTCCTAAATTTTTATTAATTTATCTGGAATTTTTTAAATGTTTTTAGATTAACTTTACGATATTTTAAATAATCCTGTTTCTTTTTTAGTTTTATAATAAAAATTTGCCAGTAAGAAATATAACTGATAACAAAATATCTTAAAAAAAAAAAGAAAAGATATACGAAACGTACTTTAAATTTTTCTGCAGTTTGTTTTAATAAACGAAACGAAATATGTGGGTTTGACTTTATTCCAGATTTATTTTATTTCTTTTTCTGATAAAAATATAGTTTTATGCTTATTGAGTCATTGAATTAATTGGTTAAGCTCGCTTTATCTATTATCTATTCTAATCTATTACATTACACAAGTTTAGAATAAATATTTTCGAATACTTTTATCAGATACCGGTCTCACTAATTATTTTTTTATATTTCTAACATATCTTTTTAACAATATAGAAATTCGACTTGATTAAATACCTCGAATAGAAGAGATAAATTTCCTTATCACAGAGACGTAACATCAACTTGATATATTCATGTAATAAATTACAGCCGTTTGTCTAGAATTATTTCGAGGTGTTTTTTTCGTGAAAGTAGTTTGTTTTCTCTACCGACGATTATCACGAATGATTGGAATTTGCATATTAACGAACAAGATGTCACTCAGTTCCTGCAACTGCATGACATTTTACCAGAATTAGGACATATCGCAACGGACACGCTATCCGTCTTTAGGAAGCTGATGTTGTATGGCGTTGCAACAAAGAAGCCGAAATACAGTGTTAAAAATAAAACCCTGAGCTTTGTAATTACCATACTTTTCCTACACAGCTGAGCGTTCAAACTAATAAATTTTGCTCGGTGTTACCGTGAATCGAATATGTATTCGAATATAGTTATCGACGTCGACTACACTGAACAGCACAGGTAAGGTAAAATTGGGGGTAACGATTTAATTGTCGAAATCGATGTGACACTGATCTCAAGGCGGATATTTTCATGCTAGATGAACCTATCCAAAACAACGGGTATCCGAAGACATATTTTGTGAAAACGGCGAGTATTTCTTTGTGGAAATTACTGACATTGATTCATATCCTGCTGAATATTATTAGAGACAACGTTAATGATAGTAACATATACTCGAATTCCTGGCGTGCAGCGTGAAAGGCATTGCCAAATAATATGAACCATCAATGCCATTTCGTTTATCCTCATTGAGGAGTTCATATTCAAACCACTTTACGCTTCTGGGGATCATTGAAATGGCGTAATAAAAAGTATTAAGGAACTGGCAAGCACTACATAGAATAGTATTTCGACGAATTCATGTGGCATCATACGATAGGGTACGAGAATCTGTTCCACAAAATACTCGATACAATACGGGGTACCTGGCTGCCAGAATTTGCCATGTAGCAATCAGTCAGTAACTGTTCTATGATCTTTAAATTGTAATAATGTAGTACCCATAATTTAACAATTAATATAGCAATTTAAACCCGAATTTTTCTTATTATTATTTTTCTCTTATCTTTAATTATAAGTTATTCTATAACTTTATAGTTATTTACAGTAACCAATCTATAAGAGGGATAAGTTTTCATATTTCCATTAGTATTTTGAGGTAAATATTGTTTTTTATTTTATGTTCATGGAGAAAAATGATATTCTATTGAAGAATC
Source organism: Zanna intricata (assembly GCA_010016005.3). NCBI lineage: Eukaryota > Metazoa > Arthropoda > Insecta > Hemiptera > Fulgoridae > Zanna > Zanna intricata. The sequence continues at coordinate 2,228 of JAAAKQ030466964.1, read as the reverse complement.
AAGTTAAGGAGAATTCGGTGCATTACAGGTTTTAAAGCCGAGTTGGTTCAATATTATCTGAATATAATGAAATTGGACGATGAAAATGATGATGGATTCTTAAGTTCAAAATAAAATGAATTTCCATATTTTACTAAAAAGAAAATAAATTACGTAATTTTTATACTCATTGTTAAGCATATTTCTTTTATTTTAGTATTGTTCATAAATGCAATAAATTCGCTTGTATGAAAATTAATGTAGGTTAATATAAATGTTATATAAACGTTATTTTATACTAGAATTTATATTATTATCATATATCTTATAAATGTGTTTTGTTTTTAAAGAGAATTATCATTAAAGATATATATTTAATGTAACTTATTAAAATAGTAGCTGTTATTAAACGGTGTTTGCTTAGAAACTAGTATAAATTGTTTTTTTTTATTCGTATTACGAATGTATGAACATACCTTGCATTCTGCAGACATCCTTTATTCAATTACGGTCTCCTTATTTCCATTAGTACATGTGCGCCAAGCTGACGTCTTCTTCTATTCACATCTGTTTGAAGAATATTTTTTTAAATTCTTTTACCTCTGTTTTATTTTAATTTTAATTTCCCAGGATATTTTAAGCATTTTAATTAATTCAATCGTCTTTTTTTCCGGTTAATAGCTCTTAAGTTAAGCCGGTTGGCAGTAGCTCTTCACTCTTATCTCTCATCAGTTTTTCTCTTTAGTTCTCAGTACGAATTAAATTTCATATCATCCATTATCTGTTTTATGAACTTTAAACGTGGTCTTCCCCTACAATTATTCTCTTCCACCAATCCTTCTATCACCCTTTTAACTAGTCCTTGGTGTCTAAAAATATGTAGTATTAGTTGCACTCTTCTTATTTTCAGTTGTTTTAGCAAGCTTCTCTCTTCATTAGCTCTCCTAAATACCTCTCATTTGATACTTTTTCTATCCAACTTATTTTCAGCATCCTTCTGTAACACCATGTTTCAAAAGCCAAAAACTTCCTTTTTTCAGCCTCACCAATTGTCCACGACTCACTCCCATATAATGCAATACTGCACGCAAATGTTCTTAGTAAATTCTTTCTCAATTCAAGGCTAATATTATTTTATGTAAACAAATTTTTCTTTTTGTAAAAAGCAGTTTTTGCCTTATGTATTCCGCTCACTATTTCTATTCTGCTTTTTTCCATCATTCGTTATTTAACTTCCTAAGTATTTAAACTTTTCTACTTCCTGAACAGCTTCTCCTCTCAACTCTATCGTTGTTTTATTTCCTTTCTTTTTTGTTCAAACCAGTAAATTGGTTTTTTGAATATTAATACACATGTGAAATTCTTCCATTAGCCATTGCAGCCATTACATTATTCTTGTCCATTACAGTTACGTGCCTATTGTATATATAAATTGAACAAATATGGAGACAATGTACAGCCCTGTCGTTCTCCTTTTTTAATGCTTGCTTCTTCCTCTTCTTTGTTTCCACCTTCAACTTGAAATCTAACTTCAAGTGAGACTTACTAATAAAAAAAAAGTACTATTGGAAATTATATTTATATCGGTCAACGCAAAATCGTTCATAAGTAACAGGCTGATTTTATCTGGTGAAAATGTCCCGATTTTCTGAGAAGTGTAATTAAGATGGGCGGTTGTCACCTAGCGCTTGAGTCTTTTATATGTAGTGATGATTGTCTCCTACTACGGTTCCTTCAGTAATAGATAATTCTCTCTCATGATGAAAATTTTTTCCCTCTTATCATCCTTTCTTATCAATTTTTGTTATTGTGAGTGTAGGTCTGCAAAGGAGACTGAGATTCCAACATCCGTAGTGTCTGCACATTTTTGATATCTCGCGTTGTGAGGAATACTGGTAGACTGGAATCTGTTTCACATTCAGTAACTGTAGATTATTCAATTGCTTACCGTTAGCAGTAACTGAAGTGTCTATCTGGTAAAATCGTCGTTAGTCCTTTCTGAAACGTAAGATATTCATAATATATTTCATCTTGAATCGCTCAAATTCAATTCTTACATTTCTCAATTTTTTTTTCTTTTTTTTTTTTTTACAGAAATCACTGGAAATTTGATATTCTTCAGTAAATATTTACATGCTTAGTATACTAAGCATGTAATAAGATTATAATCTTATTTGATTAATTAAATCCGTTATATACGAGTAAGTTAAAAATTAGCATTTAGAAAATATCAACTGCATTTCGCTTCT
>JAAAKQ030466864.1:2997-21882 GCA_010016005.3 Zanna intricata | reverse complement strand
ATTTTTAAAGTGAAAATTTTAATGTAAAAGACCAAGAGAAAGAAAAAAGATAATTTAGTAAACTTTACTACCGCCATCAGCATATAAGTTTTCTTTTGCAATTGTGCCAAAAAAAATTTACTTAATATTGTACATTATATAATTCTCCTTAAACAATATAATGTACGAATCCGTTACATTATATGTAACGGATTATCTTTTACATATAATGTAACGGATTCGTACATTATCCGTTTGTAAATTTTTTACTGCGTTATTGTTTATTTTAAGAACATAACATTTAAATAAATTAGTAAAAAAAGTTTATATTTTATATTTTATTATAGAAATTGTTTTTGTAAATTTAAGAAAAATAAAGAACTTTTTTTTAACTCCTTTTTTTTAACTTGACGTATCTCTATTTTAAAACAGTGTGAAACACGTAGTCAAATAATCAAACAATGTTATTAAAAGCCTTACAATTTTTATTTGTTCTCTTTGTTCTAACCAAATTATGTTATTTTTTCACAAAGTAAGCGCAGCTTTTCCATTTATTCATAATTTTCCACAAGTCAGTTATTTCGGTTACAAATTGTTAACTTTTTTTTTAAATTTGTGTGATCGTTTAGATAAACCAAATATGAAAACCTGTTTAATAATGAAAAACAATCATCACTTGGTCAGGATGGATTGATATTTTAAAATAAAGACGTAATTAAATATTTCGCTTCGAGAAGGTTGATTAATTAACCAGAGTTAATATCAGAATATTTGAAAAATACATAATATTGTTTTTTAAAAAAATTTAAGTCCAACATAAAATTTTAAAAATGTTTTAACTAAAATTAATTAAATATTTACAGTAATAGAGCAAACAGACAAAAAATTTTAGTAATTTTCACTACTGTAATCAGCGTAAAATATTTCTTCTGTGATGGCACCATAAATTATTTAATCTTTTTTATTTATCACAGCGGGCTGATTTAGGGATTAAACGCGTCGTCACAAATCAGTTGTTTAACAGTCGATTTTCGAAGAGGAAGTTCGGAAGTCGGAGGTTGCTTACTATATAGTTGAACAGACTTAAAGGTATACATAAAAAAAATCTTCTTTATTTACACTGCTTATATAATCTCATTTACGATTCTGATCTAAATTTTTTACTTTGTTTATTTTGAAAAATAAGTTATGATAGTTTATTTTACATTCCAGGATCAGTACGAATTCGCCAGTTATTCTTTTATTCGTTCTCAATTTGAACACTGAACATTTAAATAAAATAGATAGTTTACATTTTCCCATTCCCAGAAAAGTATTCCCATTTTACATTATTCGTAATAAGATGGTATTACATGAAGAGTTTTTTAAATTATTTAAAGTAATTCCTTAATATATTCCGATGATGACCATTTAACAACGAATGGATGTCTAATTATAGATTCTAATTACATTTTTTTTTTGTAAACAGTTTTTTGAACATTTTCTCTTTTTAAGATTTAATCAGAATTATCTATAACCACACCGTCATTTTTTTTTTAAATGAAATTTTTTTATTTAATTTTAAATAGTATAATAGGAATAACCCCAGGTAATTTGTTAAAAAAATAAAGTGAAACATCATATGTTCTTTTCAAGAAAAGAACATAGAACATTAACTATTTAATATAAAATTTCTTAATGTAGTAAGGATTGTTATATTTTCTAAGAATAAATTACCTTTACATTCCCGGTTATGTAATTATAATGAATATTTATACTATTTAAGGGGAAATACGCTAATCTTATTAAATTTTACATGGTGGGGTTTATACATCTTGATATTTCATGATTTCCACTAAAAAAAAAATAATAATAATTAGAATTGAAAAAATTTCTGAACGATTCATTACTTGATATCTTCAGACTCGATGAACCGATCTGAAATTGATTGAAATTTGGTATGATTTTTATTCTACATGGGATATTGATGTCAAATAATTTTGGTTACAATCGATCAAGAGGGCAGGGAGAAATGGATCTTATGGATCCTATATTTCAATATTTTACTCAAAAAGTAAATAGAAATCTTTAGATGATTTAATACCCTTCAGCAGCTAAAATATTTTCTGATGGAAAATATCATAAATAAACCACTTTTTGGTGTTATTCAAACCGCCATAAAGGGGTGGAGACAAAAATCACTTTTCTTTCTTTTTGTTATTTCAGGTTTTAAGGTTACATTCTTGTATTGATGATTCCATTACATTACTATGTCGTTTATAAATTTGGACGATTTTATTCATGGATAGGAGATAATAAAACCTCCCGTTTAAATTTCCGTGTAAATTCAAAACAGCATCGTAACGATAGATTAAAACTTGGTCGTTTGTTCCACTCACAAGTAATATCGACAGAAATATCAGAACAACGCGAGCTACGAGTGAATTGGATCGGGATCGTTTACATAATTTTCAAATTAAAATGAATGTACTGTAAAATTTAATTCAGATAAAAGAACTTTTTAAGAAAACAAATAACTTGTCGACCTCAGGTTAAGATTATGTGGAATCTAAGTAGCTTATCTAACATAACAACACTAAACACGCCATTAACACCAAGAACATCGTGGAACTTCAGCAGTGACCTGACTTGAATTCATACCATCGAGTAAAAAAGCAAATCAATGTAGTATCACACGAAACATGTTGGAATATTGCAACATAGTATAGTAGTACAATGGCACATGAAGTATGATGCATGATGCAAACAACACCAATTTTTCTTTCATTCCCTCACACACACTTTCACTCTCAGCCAAATTCGAAAATATATATTTGATATCGTAAATCTTTGAAACAATTAATTTTCTACTGAAAACAATTCATTCGCAACAAAGCTTGTGTACCTTATTTCCCTGACTTCAATAATGAATGTATATATCAATGAGCTCGTTAGTTATCAGGAAGAAAGTTAAAAAATGATGCCAAAGTTTTGATTTGCCATCCGGCCGCAGACGGAACGACAGACACGAAAAGTGAGTTAAATAAAAGAATTTAATAATCGATAACATTTCAACTATTTCTGAAATTTAGAGGTATTAATAAAACATCAATTGGTAGTATTTTAAAACAAGTATTTGAAATAAATTTGTAACAGAGATATTTTAAATAACAGAATTAGTCGGTGAGCCTTTTACTGAGAAATCAGACTTAGACAGTAAAATCAGAAAAAATGTAAAAACAGATCGGATGTACTGGTAAAAGATAGTTGAATAAGAATTTAGTAGATAACAGAATTTACTAACGGGTGTTTCAAAAACCAACCCTAATATTAAGAAGGTAAAAGTCACGCTTAGGTAAACTGTATTTCTCCCTACATGTCAGTTGGTAACACTACTTATGGTTAGTAGCTTATAGCAGTTGAAATATCCTTCTTATGCACTAGTGTTATACCACTATAAATTCATCTCTATTGTGTTTCTATGTCGTTTTCCACCAACGAACGTCCATGCACGTTCGTTCACAGAAAACGACATTATTGACACTTATTGCGCGTAAAAATCTTACAAACGAGTGAAAGACGAGTTTCGGATAAAATTTCCATATTCTTCATTTCCTAATAACTCGAAACTATCGCGTTTGATTAATAAATTTCGTGTGACTGAAAATGTACATGATCAGAAGTGTACAGGTCGACCATCACTGTTAACAGTAGAAATTCTAGAGAATGTGAAACAACCTTTGATTCGTTCACCCTGAAATCGATCAAAAAATTGATTTCACAAACTAAGCTTTCACTATCTACAGCTTTCAGAACTACTAAAAAATTATAATTGCATGCTTATGACATAAATGTCGTTCAAGTACTGAAAGAAGTAGACCATGTAAAACGTTTACAGTACTATCGTCGGTTTTTTTCTCTTGTTGATGGCAATAGTATTGAAAGTTTGGATCGTGTTTATTTCAGCATCGAGGCATGGTTTCACTCGAATTGTTACATTAACAGCCAAAACTGCCGAATATGAAGCGCTAAAAATCCTCACGCGCTTCATGAACGACCATTATACGCACGTAAAATTGGTTCGCCATTTCCCGGCGTCATGTAATAGTATAATTTTTTAGGAAATCTGTATATGGTTTGGTTTATTTCAACTTAATCGAATAGTTTATTGTCATATTAGATTTACAGGAGTGAGACTGTCGGGTCAAACAGGAACGCAATGAAATTGCGTCATACTGCTAATGAAACACTGCACATATTATAAGAATTTTTTGGCTATCGTTTGATATCAAATGGTTTATGGCCTCCAAGATCTCCAGATCTTACAACAGTAGACTTTTTCCTTTAGGGGTATTTAAAAAGTGTAGTTTTTAAAAATAATCCTCATAAACTTGCCGAATTGAAAGCTAACATTGTCAGTGAGGTTTCAAAATTACGAAAAGTGGTAGCAAATTTTATGAAACGTGTACCAACCTGCATCAGGATCACAGTAAATCATTTTGAACATGTATTATAAAGTTATTAAAAGTAATGTTGAATTTTATGGTGTAAGTATTTTATTAACAGTAATATTTTTTCTTAATAAATTTACGTCGTCAAAAAAATGGGTTGCGTCATTTTTCAAATACTCGTTAGAAAGAAATAAAAGAATGTATCAAACCAGTCAAATACCTAACGAAAGAAGATGAACTGTTTTTATTTCAATTTAAAGAGAAAAAACATAATTCTAATCAGATTTTATCTTTTTTATGAGTTTGAATCTTAACAATTCACTTCATTATGATGATAAAAAATCCAAAATGGCGTTATAAAAACGATTTTTCAAGTTTTGAGCTTTATTTCAGATAATAACTATATGTTTAGGAACATATATTTAAAAATGATAAAATATTTTTACTTCGTTTTGTCAAGGTGAATAAGAAAATGTTAGTAGTAATGAGGAATGAAGAGGAGATTTTATTACGTCACGATAATGTAGTAACACTATTTACGGATAATTATAAATATAAATAAGATTAATTATTTGGTTTTACCATGTACATTGTACTGTAATTCAAGACAAGAAAAAGATCTGTCAGCGTATTTTCTTATTAGTACCTATCCACAATAGCAACTATATAGCCTGTTATTACGTGTACGTAAAAGTTTACACCATTTTATCTTCCCACAACTGTTAACTATAGTAGAATTTTGAAAGAGTTTTTTTTATGTTTCATTTTCATTCCATTAATTATCTTAAGTGAGGTCCGTTTTTTATAATTAAATTTTATCAAAACGAACGTAGGTCTACCAAATATTTTTCATACACAGAAATCACAATTCTAGACTAAAATTGGTAGGCTATTATTTTAAAAATGACTGACAACTGGTAAAATATTGGTCCATACATACTAATAGTATGAAGAAAGTGAAAGAACATTGATTATTAATTACCTAATAGGGTAGATTTTTATTTATTTTGTCTGTTTCACACGGATTTAATAAAATCGAGTTCGGTTAAAGTGATACACATTCAATCGGTTTTCTTAAATTTTTTTTTACTAAAATTATCATTAAAAAAAAATTGTATTTATCAACAGAAAATAAATGGGTAATGAAAAAAAAACATCGTTTTCGATCATTTAAGTTTACATTGAGGTGAGTTACTAAGATTCAAGCTCTTCCAATAGGGTAGATACTGTAGGATATTTTACTTTATTTTCAATAAATATTTAGGTAACTAATTAAAATTGTTAAGAAATGTGTATGAAGAAAGAATAAGATCACTGAAGACGAGTAAAGATAAATAGTCTTTAAAAAAAATTTAGTTTTTTCTCCAACCATTTTTTTACCAAAGGTTTCAATAAAAAAATTAAACTTTAAAGGTTAACAGAAAAAATAATATTTTACTCGAATCTTTACCGTTATTATGAAGCAATTTATGAATCTTCAAACTCATTGGCAAAGAGCAGCTTATATAGATCTAAACATAAAATAACCTATAGTTCTCCCGCTTAAAAATCCTCTTCTCGTAATAGATTATATTGGATCGTTTACTATCTTATATACTTAAATTTAGTGTTTTTTTTTTTCATTATCTTTTGATTAGATTTCTTAAAATTGTTTATGTTTCCATATTTTTATAGGTCTATAATCTGAATGTTATATCATTTCCTGTCCCTTTCAATTTCTTATAACCTATTTGTCTTTTCTAAGATGTTATTTTTTGGTTATTTTATATTCAAGTTATGTGCCAATTGATTATTTGTTTTGTATGCGATGTAAAATTTACTGGGTATGTATATATATATACTTATATACTTCAAACGAGAGGAAATTGGCGTCCTAATACAAGCAGGTACTATTTTTAAATTTAACGACATCCGGAAAGAGAATTTCTTCGTCTAGAATTTTGAACGGTGAATTATGTTGTTTCACATAATATATTATTTCTTTAAAAAATAAATTAGGAATATTTGTAATGAAACTGAAATAATTATAATACGTTATTTGTTGTAGTTAATTATTAGTTAAATTATTTATAAAAAAAAATATTTATTTTTAATCATTTTAAATCATATCTTTAGAATTAAAGAAAAATTGTTAGTCTACCAGTAAATTCATACTTATTCATTTTTTGTGTAAATAAAATTATATTAAGATCTGTACTCTATATTTCTTAACCTATATTTAAAGTCGTATTTGCGTTTTATATATAAGAATTAAACAGATTACTAAGTGTTGGATTGCCCTGTCAACAAATCACTATATAAATTAAACTGCCTTTGATTATACTTTAAGGATTAATTTCAAATAAATTTTCTTTCTATTCGTATGGTTGAGGATAAATTTCACCGAATGAATAGAAATAGAGCAAGAATTAAACTTCTAAATATTATTTATTTAAAAAACCAAACGTTAAAACAAATTGCAGAAAAAATTTAGCAAAATATTTCACAAAATAAATTTAAAATTTACAGTACTGATCATAAATAAACCAATTTTGGAAATTATAAAAATAATTTTGCAATTCTCGTATAAGGAAATATTATAATCGCGAAAAATTTCGGTTTTCAAATTTCAACGGAAATATTCTGTTTAACTATCACTGAATCAGTTTTCATTAGTTTCTGCGTGAAAAATTTACGTACGTACGTATGTATCTCGCATAACTCAAAAACGATTAGCCGAAGAATGTTAAAATTTTATATTTAGGACTGTTGTTCTAAATATAAAATTATAATTCTATTTTTGCACGTCATGCAAAAATAGAAGTTATAGTAGTAAATTTTGTTATAGTAGTAACTTTGTTATAGTAGAAGTTACAGTAGAGCAATTTTGATTGTAATCTACTGGGCCAAAAATATGTATACAGTTAGACCTCTAAATAAAGCGGGGTTTCAATTTTGCAGTTTTTTTATTTTTGACTTTTTCCTAACCGAAGTAGTAAGCCTTCGTTGTTAGCTTTTCACCGATTTATCGTGATAATTATTTACACTGATTGCAGAGTTATAGCCAAATAAAATTTTAATTAATGAAATATTTGGATCTTACAAGAAGAAGTTGGTTCGAATCCGACTTCATATACATATATATCTTTTTTAACTTATTTTTTTTAAATTTAAATATATTGATTTATTAATAATTACTGATCTCTGATTGTAAAAAAAAATTAATAATAAATAATAATTAAATAATAACAGTTTATTAATAATAACAGAAATAAAAGTTTATTTATTTATCATTTTAATTTAAAAATGTTCAGTCCGTTTTCACTACTTTCGGCGTGACGTCTGTACGTACGTACGTATGTATCTCGCATAACTCAAAAACGATCAGCTGTAGAATGTTGAAATTTTGAATTTAGGACTGTTGTAACATCTAGTCGTGCACCTCCCTTTTTGATTGCAATCGCTGAACCAAAGTTGCCTAAAAAAGGCCAAAATCCAAAATATTTGGAATTTAGACTTTTTCTTAACTACAGTAATAAGCCCTGAGAGTTTTCAACGATATAACATAAGTGGTACTTATTTTCATTGGTTCCAGAGTTATAGCCAAATAAAATTTTAATTAATCAAATATTTAGATCTTACAAGAGTACACTATCGATTCGAATCAGACTAGATCTCCCTTTTTTTTAAATTTTGTTTTATTTAAATATATTGATTAACCTCTGTAAAAAAATGTTTACAATAAATAATAATTCAATAATAACAGTTACATATACTCATATATATGGAACAAAAAAACAGAAGTTATTAATGAAATGAAATTTGATTTAATTTTCATTTCATCAAAAGTTTTTCATTTCTTGTACATCAAAGGTGAACAATAAATTTAATGGCCGTACAAGAAAGTCATGTGGTGTCCACATCAAATTTTTTAAGACTTTAAAAAAAAGTTTTTTAAAAGATTTTTAAAGTTACTTTCAGTTAGAAAATGAATATCGACAACTTAGTAACCCTTAATATAACGAAAAATTCAACCTACAATTAAATATAAATTTATCGCCCAATTAACCAACTATATATTTTAATTTTTTAGGTACCTTTTATTATTTATGTAATTTTTTAAATTTACTTTCCATTTTTTAATTGTAGTATTCATTTTAAATTTACCATTTTGCGATCTCGTAAACTAGAAATGCGGCAATGAACTTTAAATAGAGAACATTTCATTAATTTTTGAAGTTTTGAAAATATCCTATGGCCATCTATGAAATTAATTCATTTAAAAAATTTCCCAATATGCTGACCATCTTGTTTTTTTAATGAAAATCCCCAATTTTACAACATTTTCAGTTACAACATATGATTTAAGACATTTTTATTCTTTGATGTTTTCTCCGAAGTACAACAGTTCAGGAGGTACATCTTATTTCCAGTTGTACCTACTGACAATATATAAAAAATGTTAAACCTAAATTTCTACAGTGTCATTTTATCCTTTTGTTATTGTTTCAAATGACTTTTATTCTTAATATCTTGTTACTTTGGTTAACTTTTAAAAACTATACAAGTTCTACATTGTAACAGTTCTAAATTACTTTAAATTAGCGGTCCAAATTCTAGACCAATCATTCTATTCTAATAAGTTTTAAAAAAAACTCATCATTGAAAATATTTACAAGTAATTTTTTATTACAATATATAAAAATAAATAATATTTTTTACTTCTTTGTACAAAATAAAGGAAGTATTGTGATCGAGAAAATTTTCATTTTGACTAGTTTTGGCGTGACATCTGTACGTATGTATGTATCTCGCAAAACTCAAAAACAATTAGCCGTAGGATGTTGAAAGTTTGGCTTTGCATTGTTGTAACATCTAGCTGTGCACCTCTCCGTTTGATTGCAATTTACTGAACCAAAAGTGTCAAAAAATGCTAAAATTCCCCAAAATTTTGATTTTGGAATTTTTCTTAACTGCAGTAATAAGCCTTCATTGAGAGCTTTTCAACGATTTATCATAAGTGGTAAATATTTTCATTGGTTCCAGAATTATAGCCAAATGAACTTTTAATTAATGAAACATTTGGATCTCAGAAGGGAAGACACATCGATTTGAATCAGATATCATCTCCTTTTTTCTTTTTTTTAACTTTTTTTTTAATTTAAATATATTAATTTATTAATAATTATTAACAACGGATTGTAAAAAAGGAATAAAATAAATAATAATTCGATAATAAAAAAAAATATTAAAAAAAAAAACAAAAAAATCAGAAGTTATTAGTGCTAAAAATTTTATGCATTTTCAAATATGAATATATGTAGTTTAGTAGGCATTATTACATTAATATGTGTAGGCATTACATTATTATGCGTACATGTAATAGAATTGGTGAAACATTTGATTATTTAATATTAATTGAAAATTATAATTTAGAATCTTATTATTTTTTGATTTTCGTAGAAAGAAGTAATGTAGTGTACACATCAGATTTTTAAAAGTTGTGTTATATAACGTTGTCAATAGGATAATCTGGAGATGAGATATAAGTATTCAGGTGTTGCTTTTAGGGGAAAATGCGCAAGAATAGAAATGATTAAAATTACATGGTGACCTCGAAGCGGTTATAAAATTGGGGAAAGGGTTAATTAAAAAAAAGGGAAGTTTGAATTACTATGACACATATCAGATACACACATACATTCAGAAATTTCAAATATGTCAATAAGGTACTTTTTTGAACTCAAAAATCAAGGAATGTGAAACCATTTAGAACTCTTTGTAGCTTTTCTTTAAGAGATTGTAGTAATGATAGACTTAAAATAAACATCCTGTACAGTGGTCGTGAAGGACCAACCACTTTTAACAAAAACGTCTCTTTAATGCTTCTTTGTTTTAAAATCCTGGTTAAGTTTCACATTTTTCATGTGATAGAAACTTTCAGTTTTCATAACATTTATGGAGCTTTTCTTCACAGTTAGTTTGTAAAGTGTTCTAAAGTACACCCAAATATTGGTCTAATATCCGAAAAATAAGTTGTTTTTGAGAGGATGATTTGTTAAATTTATCCTTTTTTTGTTTTTTTTTTTTACTTTTATTTAAGATATACTGTAGACCGAATTTGAGATTACCTTTGAATAAATATAAAATGACCCTAATTTTGGTTAGTGTTGTGATTGGCCGAAGATTTTTAAGTGAAACTTTTTTCACTGCTATTTATAAAGATATTTTCTAACCCTAACCGTTTCCAATTTAAAATTTGAAGTTGCCTCACATATATTCTTGGGATAGGTGATTAATTCCGAAGAATTAATCATTTTAAAATCAATGAAATTTATTGAATTTCATTTCATTCTCTGTTTAACAATTAAAAAGCTATTTAAGGGTTTCAACACTTTATTAAAACTCTTTATTGTTAAATATAAAATTATAATTATAAATTATAATTGAATATTCTATTTTCACCATCCACTATTGTCAAACTAAATAATTAGTTTGAATTGTCACTCCATTCTCGTAATAAGATGAATAAAACTTCTTTGAAAAGAATTAAAAATATTAAATATCACGTGTTATTATAGACGAAAATTTATAATGTGAATCCATATATTAATCAATCTTTATATAATAATTACAAATTCATTTCGTATAAATTTTATAAATTGAATTAAATTTTAAGTATTTAAGATTGAATTACTACGTACACAATCAGTTAAGAGTAATATTATGTTATACTTTGATAACTCGGGGCGACCAAACTTAAAAATGAATTTTTTTTTTATTTTAAAAAAATGCTAAAACCATTAAAGCTAGAATTAAAATAAAAAAGATAAAGAATTTAAATTATTAAATTCTTTTGAGTAGCTTACGTAATTGATATCAGTTTATTAAATTTTAAAGAGAATTCAGTCGTCGACTGAGATTTATTGAAATTTTAGTTTATAGGAAAATTGCTATTTTAAGTTTTATCGGGTGAATTGGCATAATATCATAATTCCTGTTATTATACAATAATAATTTTTTTTATTTCCAAGCGGCTTAGTAGTAGGAACCAAAATCATTAATTTTTTTCTTATTTTTTTATATTTCCTTAATTTTTTCCATATGAACCCTTTTATTTCTTCTGTCCGTTATCGCAAGTACTTTTTCTTCCTTGGAATATTTCGTTATACATTATATATCTACACTTCATTATATTCAAACAGTTCTCCTCTTTTATCCTTTGATTTTGAAATTTCTCTTCCATTTTTTTTTTTTTTTATGTAAGGCCTGTTTTAACAGGCTTTTTAGTTTCCAAATTTTTTCGAAATCTGTTTGTTTAACATTTTGTTTTAATCCGAATTTATGTCCGAGGAATTTTAATCTTCTCCTTCTAATTGCTGTTTTCAGATCTTCTTAGGTTTTATTAATTCCTTTATTTCATTTTAGTCTGTACCGTTCTTCTGATTTCCTGGGGCTGTACATCCTTCTTAGGATTTTCCTTTCGATTTTGAGGTGATATTCTTATCTGGTCAAATTTGTTGTTTTAATTCCGTATAAAATCACTGGTCTGACTACAGTATTATAATTAGATATATGATTTTATAACAATGGAGCTCCTGGTTCGTGCGTTGCCCGTGATTATTGGCCCACTGATGGAGGTCAGTGGGCCAACAATCAAAATGCTACATAATTAGATGCATTTTGCAGGGTATTTCCGGGTGTGTTGGAAGCATGGCATTTTAAAGTTGCGTTTGAAAGGAGGCGTCAAGGACCAAACTGTTAGTTCCTCTTATCGGTATGTAAATTATGATTATGTAGCCTGTTTGATTATGTAGTTTTTCCTGTTACTCATTTTAGAAATAAAATTGCGGTGCCAGCACTTACGCTGGTGTATGATTAGTTTAAGAGGTACCTTAGTAGTTTAAGAAATGTCATGATTAGGACAGGGTGTACTGGTTTATACAGCAGTTGATGCATTTAGAAAAAATCAGGCTTAAAAATACAGTAGCCTGGGGATCAAAACTTGGCGACGTCCAGAAACAGGGAGGCAGCCCTCAACCCTAGGACGCCTTGGCTCACTCACACGCAACTGTGGGTGGGTTGGGGCGCTTCTAATGATGGAGTGAGAAACCCTCGAGGGGTCGCGGAGGGTGAAGGGTAAGCAAAACGCTTGCCTGGAGCTTTTTTTTTTTACCTCCGGAATCACCGTTAAGGTATATCATCAGAGGATGAGATAAATGAATTGTAGTGTGTGTGAAAAATGCCATGTCTGACCGGTCGCCCCACGGAGGCCGGCACCTGGAGCTAGGTAGGTAGATTAGGGACAGGAAGGGTAGCTCCCCTGAGGAGGGGCGTTTCGGCATTCCAGAAGCGGAGGTCGGAATGTTCCGATGAGGCGGGGGAGACCCCGATGGAGAGTCCTCAAGAGACCCAATCTAGGGCAGGAGCTAATCTGCTGCCACGGCACTCGGGAACAAGTGACGATATGCCTAATGGTGTGGTTCCAGTTGCTCCTGGGGTGCTAAAAAAAAAAATTAACCACCAAAGAATACCGGTATCTAAGATCTAGTATTCAAATCCGAATAAAAGCAATTTCCTTTATTAGGTTTTGAACCTGAGAACTTTGATTTCGAAATCAGCTGATTTAAACTGAATCAGTTGATTTATTTTGTGTAAGCTGATGTGTTTCTTATTTTTTTATTTTATAGTTTATTGTTATTTTTTTTTGTATTGCTAAATATGTAACGTATTTATAAGAGTCTTAATTTTTGTATTATTAAGGATAATAATTGATGATATAATAATAAACAATAAAGGAATGAAATTGTCGACTTCGTATCATTTAAATTTATAATTTTTAAATGAATAATAAAATTATTTTTATTACAATATGTTTGGTGTACGTTTGCTAATTAATGATGAGGAGATATCAATACAAATTTAAATGTCTTGTTACCAATGGAAAGTAATTCATTCCTGAAATTCTTTTAAATAAAAAATGGAGCTAGTATGTTGTTATGACATGAGGGATGTTTATTTTAATGATGAATTAGAAAATAGTTTTAACATAAAATCAAACTTATAATTGTAGGTAAAATGTTTATTTCCTGTAAACAAGGAACTGATGTAATTATTTTTACTAAAATAATATCTCATAAACAAACTAAAAATAAATCATCTCATTTTATGATCTTAATATGATGATGATGTAATATCTTAATAATATTACATCATAAAATTTGTGAGATTAATTTTTTATAGTATAACGTTCATTTTGTTCAGTTCTTATTTCCGGTCGGCATGAAACCGGTCCGTGTGACATGAAGTAATGCGAGGTGGACCGATAACGCTAAGGAAGCGGTTATCGCAGTTAGATCATAGAGACTCATATGCATACATGATCTACATATATCGTCTGAGTGCGCTGGTAGCCGCTGGCCTAAGGTGCAGCACGCGTAATAATAGTGTAGCTGCGGCTGTTATCCCGTCCGGTCCGTCCAGAGATCGTCTCAGGCTTTAATGGTCCGAGACATCGCAATTTTCCTCGTTGCATTCCGCGTCCGCAAAATAAAAAGGAACTTAGCAACAATAATCTTGAACGGAAATGCACCGACGGCTTGACTAGGTAGATTGAACAAGAAGCGCTCGAACGAAGCGCGGCGAGCCGTCGCACGATATCCCTAATTATTACGTGCCGACCGAGTATACGTTCTTTCTGAACGGCGAGGGACGTACACGTCCTGTGGCTGGCCAGAGATATCCAAGCGGGCAACCGGTCTGTAATTCTAAATTAACATTCAACAAATAACATCGCTAGTTAATAATTCAACCGCTTCTAGTAACTCGGTAAAATGAAGATAAAAAGATGCAACAAATTAATGTTGATTAATATTTTCACAATTAATAATAGAAAACTTGTAATGAGAAATAATGAAAACCCTTATCTACACACACAAACACACACACGCGCACGCGCGCACACACACACACACACACACAAGCATATATATATATATATATACAAAATGCTTGTATGACCTGTGTATCGATGAGAAAACATTTACATGCGCCCGTATCGTCTATTAATGTAGGTTTTAACGTTTCTTGAGCGAGATAAACAAGAAATTTTTTAATTTTATTAATATATTAGAAAATTTTTCATGTAAACAAAACTTTCTTACGGTTAACAGTACAAACCATAAAAACTCCATTGCCTTTTATTTATTTATTTATTTTTTTTTAATATCATTGGTGTTTAATATATTCTAATCATCTGAAATAGAAACATCAAATACTGATTCAATATTGTTTAATTTATAATATAATTGAGCTACTGTGAATATCTTCAAAATAATGGTATTAATGTGCAAAGAAAATCATAGATTAAAAATTTATTAAATAACTGATTTTGATATTAGAAAAAAATTTGATCTGAATTAATAAACTCATTTTAATCAGCTCAAATTAAAAAAAAAAAGAAGCTATTAAAGATGTTGCTTAATTTTCTTAGAAGGAGCTAAAGATTTAATCCACCTTCTCTCTTCTATTATATTAACAATAATATGTAAAATTATTGTTAATTTATACCTTGCTTGTACTTATATCCTCATTTATTAAAGAATAAATAATAAAAAATTTAAAAAAAATTTTATATCGAGCTTTTTAAACGAATTAAATAGTCACAAAATTAGTAAAAATAACCTTATGTATAGTGTGTTTGGATATTAAAATGTTAATTTAAAATATATCTAAAAATAACAATTCAAAAACGATTTGACTGTAATTCAGTACAGTCAGAATTCAATAAATTTCTCACAAAATGGATAATAACCATCTAATATGAAATATGGATAAAGTCGTTACATTATGCTGTTCAGGTAGATGTAACATCGCCCATAGCATAGGTAGAATGCCCATTAATATCACCAAAGTATGTCTATAATACATAAAACGAAATGTCGTGGTGTTTTATTAGATGACAAATTCTATATGAAGATAAAATTTATTCTTTTAGAATAAAATCAAATCGTACTGGTTTGGTTTGAAGCGTTTTATAACAAAAGGGTAAACTTGTCATCATTAGTAAATATTTATTGTGCTTATGTATTTTTCAGTCTAAACTACAATTTTTATTTTCTTGGATTCTCATTAAAAGTCAGAACGAGTTTTCAAGATACAAAGATGGGCGGCCACCTCATTGTTTTGATCCTATATTTATGAACCATGTAAAAAGATATGTTGAAAATGAAAAATATTAATATATTTACATTGATTTATGAATTTACATTTTTTACTAAAAGAATAGTAATTTTTTTCTGTAAAAAAAAATAAAGAAAAATTGTTTAACAAAAACAAACCAGATAATAGAAAACTGTTTTCGTATGATTCAACAAAATATTTAGGTCTACGTGGAACATTTATTATTATTTGAATTGTTATATAATATTAATTTTTTTAAAAACCGGAATTTTTTATATCTAGTTAACGTACATTGAGATATGTGCCTTAATAATTTTCTTAACTTTACTGTAATGTGATTTATTTTATAGCTATATTTCATATTTTCAAGTACTTACCTTAGTACTATTTATTGTGTTTATATTTTAAATAATTAAAATGTACTTTATTCATATCTAATGTTTTATTTAAATTAGTTGTGTATTTAAATTATTATGTGTGTTAAATTATTGTATTTATGTTAATTAGTTGTGTATGTGATACTGTTCTGTTTAAGATTTTTACTACAATTTCCTTTGATCCATCAGGCAGTGAAAGATCTTCTGGAAATATTCTTTAGAATGGGAGTATTTTAAGCAGCAAAAGAAGTAACAGTTAATTTTCTTATTTACAAATAAGAAAAAGAGTTGATAAAAAATTTAAAAAAAAAGCTGACAATGATTGTAGGAATTTCCTGTCGTGCAGCCTTTTTCTGATGCACAGCTTACACACACAACTTAATTAAAAATATTTATCATTATAATTAAATAAATATTATTTGTTTATTTAATTTAATGTTTCTAACTAAAGTGCACGCGCATACTGAATTTCATTCCGTGGGTGTGGTGGTACCATTTTGAATACTTTTTTGCACTTTAAATATTAATTTGTTTAGATCTACCGGTCTCGTGTGACGTCAAAATATAGCGGACGACTACAGCAGCTCTGTCTGAAAATACTCCCAGACAGGTAGAAATTTACCTAAATAGATTATGGATGGGAAGGCCGTTGCTTCGAGAAGGCCTTGAGCATTATTCTACTTAGTGTCGTTTTCCTCGTATGTGCCGTTTTTCTCATAGTACATGTAATGTAGTACGAGATACTTGTAGTACAAGTAATGTAATATCTCGGAGAAAAAATAATAATTTTCGTGTGATGACATATTCATTTTCCTTATTTTATCCCTTACGTCTCACTATCTGTCCTTAGGGCATAACTCTTTACTTGCTAGATCCTCTCCTTATAGGAAAGGACCACAGAAGTATGCTACCTGTTGGCTACCGCGGTGAGTTAATGGTTAAATGGTTAAAAGTGATTAATGGTTAAAATCGGTTCTCATTCCTTGTCTCTATATATAAAACAATATGTCCTGACTGAAACATAATCAAACTGCTGAAAATAAATTTATGAAAATTTGTATACACATTTTTCTGATAGGGTAAGTGGACACTAAGAAAGGAATTATCGAAATTCGTTGACTATTAGTATTTTCTTTTTAATTTATCGGTATAAAATGAAGATATAAACTTGATTTTTTGGTGTGTATAATCGTCAAATGAATATCTAATAACCAAATTGTTGATTTTTCAAAATTCAACCTTATCATTAATAATCTTATCACATTAATTCAGCTTAACCTGCAGTAAGAAAAGTCCAGTAAAATGCGTAGTAGAACAATAATAAAAAATAGATTCTAAAAATTGTACTTAAAATCTAAATTTTTTTTAATGTAATTATTTTTTAAGGAAGATCCTAGCACCCACAAAAACTAACCTTTTTTTGGAAATTATGAAAGAATGATAAATTTTACCGCATGTTATATAGAATCACGGAAGCAATATGTAAACGAAGACTGGCATTATACCAACATCTGAAAAGAATGGATTCAAATTGGCTTACAAAGAGAATTTTTGACAAGTGTAATGGTGACAAGAAACATTAAATGATTCAAGCAAATTAAAGACTACGTAAAGATAACAAACATAAACGTGTCACTTTAAAAGGCAAAAGAGTGTTTAGGACACTCTTTGTTTAGGAAAAAAATCCTAGAATTCAATTGGATCCAGAAGGAGAAGAAAAAAAGAAACTGACCAAAAGTGATCGGATGAAAAACGCCTCAATGAAAGAATGAAGGAGTACTGGAGAACTAAAAAACTAGCCAGAAATTAACTAACTGTGCTATGAGGTTCTACACTAAACGGTGTCGGAAAATAAATATATAGTCTGATATAAATTTTAAAAACTGAATTAAAAAAAATAAATATTATAATTTTACATATTTATTTTATGCAATATTTTTTTAATTTCTCTTTTTAAGTAAAAGTTTGCTGGAAAGATATAGAAAAATGTACTTTATGAAAATATACTGTATTAAAAATTCTTTAGTTTTAATTAAATTTAAAAAAAAAAAAAACTTTTTTTATGGCCGAATGAGGACCACGTCAATGCAAAATTTTGCATTCATTTCTCTTTCTTTTGGGGGTTTCTCTTCCTAGTCTTCATTAGCTTGATTGAAACCCAACCATAAAAAATTAACTAGCCTCTAAGAAATAAACTGATTTACCAATTCTACTCGTATATATCTCTCCTTTAGGTTTTATATAATCTCTCTCTTCTGTTTAGCCTATGGAACTACCGTAAGGTATTCATCCTTCAGAAGATGAATGAGGATGATATGTATGAATGTAAATGAAGTGTAATACGACCTGTTCTGTAATAGACAGGAAAACTTATTCTTCATTCTTAGCTTTTTATTCACTTTCTCTTCTGACCAGACGTTCTTTTTTCTCATCTTGAAAACTCTGAAAATCTTGTAAATTTTTTCTGAACGTTATTCTATCTTGTACTGTTTCTTCAGATATTTTCATTTCTTTTAGTTCTTTTAAAAACAATGAGTTCCGTTCTTTTTTTTATAAACCCGGTCGAAGATTTGTTTTGTGAGCCTGTTATCATTTATTTTCATAAGGTGGCCGGAAAATTTGAATCTTCTTTTTCTAATGGATTCTAATACTTCCTTATTTTAATTGCATTTGAAAAAATCTTTATTATGTCTAAATTTGTATTCGTCTATTTTAGTGATCCTAGGATTATTTTAAGATTTTCCTTAATTTTTTTCATCCTATTTCCGGATGATATCCGATTTATGTTTTTCATCCGATTGCAGTCGCAATCTGATGAGTACATCTTCTGGTTTGATGTTCGTATTCTAATGCCTGATTTTGGTTTTTGCTGAGATGCTTTTGTTTTAAATACCTTTTGTTAGTTGTTACGTCAATTCCATTTTTATCGATCTTGCTTT
>JAAAKQ030466753.1:5136-22410 GCA_010016005.3 Zanna intricata | reverse complement strand
ACTGCACTCTCACTACTGTCAAGTAAGTGGTGATTAGATTATTCTTTTATTTCATTCACAGAGTAAAGATCATGAGGCTTTAGGAAACTAGTTTTAAATCAGTTAATGATAAAAGGAACTTAAACAAATTAAAAAGAAGAAGATCCTGAAATTTTTATTTTCTATATATATATAATTATATAATTATGTTTATATATACACAAATAAATAAACATCGGTTGATAATGATACAGAATGTTACAATCGTAAATCGTCAATTCTAACCCAAAATTCAATATAAACATTTTTTTTTTACAAATAATAATTATGAAATTAATTATTACAAATAAAATTTATGATCATATGATTATTCTAAATTTAAAAACAAATATGATTCACAAACGCACTCATTCATTCCAAAAGGATAAGTAATGAAAATATAAAACAACACAAAATATACAAGATAATAATAATATGGACACAAGGACTCTTATTTACATAAAAGATGATATGAAACACAAATAACTTCAGTACCAGTTACAATTTGAAGACATAAAGTAAAATAAAAATTACATATTCAAAATAATATTAATAAAATAATTGTGAAAAAAAAATATGAATTTTATGAATAAGAGAAATATTTAAATTTGCAAGATTAAATAACTTGAACAGTGAATATAAATAAATAAGAGCCAACATAAGAGAGAAATAAAACACTTTATGTAACACATATCCTCCCCATTAAAATGCATTAATGTGTAAACAATTCAATATCAGTTACAAATCCATAATTACCTACCCAGCGATCTAAACTTTTTACTTCTGTTAATACTTTGCAAGAGTAAAAAAAAATGTAAAAATGTTATTTCAACAACTACCGGGCAAATAACTTAAGAGGTAAAAAACCTATTTTAACATTATTAACATTAATGTGTATTTAAGAAGGTTTCACTAGACTCTTTTATGTTTTTAAATCGTTTTATTTTAATAAAATAGATCTTATTGATATTTTTCTGTACATTTCACATTAACATAATTAAGATTGGAAGACAATTTAACCATAAGCAGAAGTAAGAAAATATTCAGGTGATTGGATCTTACTATAGAACAACATAAGGAAAAATTAATAAATATAATGACAGTAATACTTCTTTTTTTTTTACAAAATATACTTTATACTATTATTCTGTCAAAGAATAAAAGTTAAAAAATTATGTTTAGATTGAATTTAAAATAAACACAAATGCTGGATGCAATAGCTTCAACAGTACAGAAATTTATAATACATTATGATCTTGGAAATAATAAAGATTTAATAATTAGTTACTTTCAGCAAAGACTTAAATATATAAACAATTAAGACAATTTTTTCTATATCTAACTATGGCGAAACCAAAAGTGGATAATTGTTCATCTATCCTCCATTGCTACCTTGAAAATTTATACAATTCAAACACAAACACTACTAGTTTAATAATATAATATTTCTACATTTTAAAATGATTCTCCATGTTTGGTTTATTTTTATTTTATTTTTTTTACTAGGTAAAAAAACCTTAAAATAACAAAGAAAGGTATGTTTAGAGTTGTAGAACAGACAATGATACTTGAAATGGTGGCTGAACAAGTTTCCATATATTGATTCTTAGGGCTAATATGCCTTCCATTTGCGATCCATCATTAATGTCTCAATAATGTTAATAGCAAAACCAAGAAACTTTTTACCGATTTCAATATATATACATATTTTATTTTTTTGAAGAATCTTCTTATTAATTATGGTAATTATGGTTTACAGGAATGATTTTATCCCTATCAAAATGAAGAATGTCACGTTAAATTTGCTCCTATTACAGAGAATTAACAAATAATAATTAAATCTTAAACTGTTACTTTTTGTTAATGACTTTTCATCTTCTTAGTACTGAATTGTACCTTCAGTGTAGTACTGTTGTTTACTAATTATGCTATATTTTTTCTTATTATTTATACACTACTGTTTAATAAACAATCCTGATACACACTTACAAGAATTCCCACCATAGACAAGATATAACTTTACAAACACTGACAATATCCTGCATAAGATTTTTGAACATCCTTTAATCAATTCTACTACCTCTTTTTATTAATATGTTATACAGATGTAGAAGTAGCAACATAAAATGTGCATGCCTACATATTTAGCTGGATGAAAAAATTAAATTAACAAACCAGCGCTTGGCAAATATATAAAAATGGAATTTATATGATGTACTCCAGTTAAACTCAAATCCATTAAATTAATCCGGGAAAAATTGTTACAATTGTGTTAAGCAATAATAAATTGTCAAATAAATAAATAAAATTAATAACTTTATAAAATTAATATTCAATCTCCTTTACATAATTATACAACAAATTTAAAAATGTTAATTTTTTACAGATTTAATTACTTTCATACTATTCCAAGTACAGTATTTATTACTGATCTAAATAATTAAATTACTTATAAATTGAAGATTTTCAGAAGACTGTGACATAATGTACTTTGGTTTTTTTTTTTTTTTTTTTTTTTAGAAAAACTACAGTGAATTTGTCAACAATTTTTTTTTACTACACCTATTTTCAAAACCAGTCCTAAATAAAATCTAAATGTCCATAAAAAAAAATCAAGATATAATAAACCAATTTAGCAGATCAATGATACCAATGAAAGTGAGATTACCTACACTAAAATCTTGCAAAACTAACTAATAGAGAAACAAAAATACACATAGATAAACTACACAGAATAATCATATATATATTGAATCACATCTTAAAAATGATAACATTCCCATGTAAAGTGATAATTATATCAGATGAATGTAGACTAAAGAAATTTTATGTCAAAATATTATTCAGCTGTATATATTAGAGAGGGAGGATTAAATATTTATAAGATTAAAGTTAAAGTAACATGATCACCATTAAAATGAAATATATGTGACAAAGGGAAGAATGTACTCATTTTTGACATCAAAAGTAATTTAAAATCAAACTTTATTATCTTTATTGTAAGATGTGAATGAAACTAATTCCATTTATTTTTCATTTTTTTCAGTTATTCATGGTCGTAGAACATCATATGTGATGTACAATGTGTCTGTTAGAAACAACATAATTCAATGTTTGAAACTCAGAGGTTATTCCGCAGTACTTCAACGTAGGATGGCTTGGAGCATTTCCAAGATACAAAACCATCTTAAATGAGTTAAACAGTTTTCAACTACAAGCACAGTAACTTCAAAAATACCAGCAGGTTCTGAATGTATGGTGGGAACACTAGTGAATGTGGAGGAGTGAGAGCAACATTTCATGACAGTCCCCAACTTTCAATTCAGTACTATATTTGGGACAGAAATCAGTTAATAGAATTTTGGAAACCAATCTTAAATTCTGTTCAAGATTGTATGCATCAATTACTGATAACAGATAGCAGGTAGATTTGCTGAATGGAAGGAAATTATTCTTCATGATGAACTTGATGCATTCATCTTTATGAGTGATGAGGAATATTTTCAACTAAACATGTTTGTCACGCAGCAAAACTTAAGTACTGTGCACAAGAAAACCCACGACAAATGCATAAATGACCATTGCAATCACCCATGTGGCAATATAGTGCGTGATATCCAAGCATAATGAAATCAGTCCCTATATTTTTAAAAGTACAGTGTAGCCAAACAGTGAATTCCGATCATTACATGCACATGATAAACATCTTTTTATTGAGAGAACTACAGATACTTAACTTGGAAAAATATGTGTGGCTCCAACAACATTGGGCTACAGCCCACACAACCAGACAATCCATGAACATGCTATGGAGATTATTTCCTAGTCATCTGATTTTCAGGTTCGGAGATGTGCTTTGGCTTCCTCAATCTCCTGATCTTTGAATGTACAACTTCTTTCCTGGGGGTATTAAAGGGACAAGTTTATACCAAAAACCCCCATTCATTTAACAAACTAAAAACAGTGTTTATAGAGAGGTACATGAAACAATGGAACAATTATGGGACACCTTCACCTCTTAATTTGAAATGCATTAAGGAAGATGAACATCACATCATTCCAGATGTGATTTTTTCTACATGACACCAATGGCATTCCTTCCCACATGTATTTTGTGTAAGTAGTAAGTAATAAAATTAAGTAGTAAAGTAATAAAATTTGGTGTATAATTATCTGTGTAATATTTATATGTTCATTCAAAAATGAATACCCTCCCATTTCACCCAGTATATATATATATATATATATTACATATATATAATATTACATATATATATATATATAATATTACATATATAAATAAATATAAAGAAAATTAATATAAAATAACATGAATAGATTTTTAAAGAATTGTCGGTCTATAAAATTATGTTACACGAATGCCTAACTGCATTTAAGTAAAATCTTACAGCAACAGATTTAATTTATATTGGGTGACAAACAAGCTGTAAAGTTAACTTCTAAAAAAAAATTAACAATTAAATAAGAGTTACAAAAACAGTCATTTTCTAGTTATTTTTATTTATTTTTTATTTTTTTTTTATTAGAAAAATTTAAAAAGAACATCCATTAGGTAGTACTGCATTATATATATATATATATATATATATATATACACACATACATATGTTAAAATAAAATTAATAATTGTACTAAGTATCTGGATGCTAATAAAAAAATGATGTCAGTACTTACAATATACTAATAATAAAAAATCTAAGTTTACTTAATTGGGCTATTTTAAAATCCTGGATCACTGTGCACCCTCTTCTGACATTTCCATTCTTTACAAGTTCATGCCTACAAATATCACAACAATAAGTTTTGGTTTTCCAAAAGAATATAAGGTATTTGGATTTTCCAGAGAACGTAAATACATTTCCATAATTATCTATTATTAAGTACAAAACTTTATCTTAAGAGTAAACATTATATTATACAGTTTAAATACCTAGTGAAATTAGTCATCTCTTTTCTTAATTACAATACTATATCCACATAATCTTCCCATAAAATAATTCTCTTTTTATAAATAATAATAATCTCATAAACTATGCATGGTTTACAACAGCACACCTACTCAAAGAAAACCAAAACAAGATATAGTCAATATCAACTGCTTTAATGTTTTAATTTAACTACCTAATTACACACAATGTCATCGCTACCACATTTGAATATGTTACTAACTAAAAATTCAGTTTAGGCAAGTTAATAATATATATAATAAAATGTGTGTGTGTGTTTGTGTGTTCTTTTAAATTCATATATTTAAAGATATTACTGAATTGAAACATATTAATACTACAAAAATTACAGTTAAAAAAATTCTGAAAGACTGTTGGGAGTGTTTTGATTTAGGGAGAATAGTCCCATATTGTAATGTGGATCTAAAACAGAAAACTGCATAGAATTAATATTACGTATTCTATTAAATGCTCATAAAATGAAAACAAAAACCACAATATAAATTTTCAAAGAAATATACATTTACATTAATAAGAAAAATAAGACTATAAATTCTGAATGAGCACTTTAGTTTATTATTCAATCACAAATCGCTTCATAATTTTTTTTTATTTTAACTAGTTATTGTTTTAGCTTAGACTGTTAAAGTGGACACAACAATTGAGTTCCTTCTCAAAGAACCACACAATGGGGGCAGTAATGAGAGACTTTATAAATCTAATTACTACTGAAGATAGTAATATAATAAAACTCTTTTCTTTTACATGAAGAGTCCTATTTCAAATATAGATCTCATAATTGGAGAAGAACTGCTAAATACGTAATCTGCTAAATGATGTTATCTTGAAAGATCTCAAAAACTGAATATACCAAGAATAAATTATCTCAATTGTTTAAAGTAATTATATTCTCAAGAGTAATTCATTTACTGCAACTACCCTTATAAGTACACTCCTACGTCCAAGAAAGAAATACATCACCCAGTCTAAATAATACATTGATAACTGCTTATTTTATATATATATATATAATGATCACTGCTTGTTCTAAAAGTTTTACAATTAACTTACAAACCATTTCACACCATTTGACTTGGTACAATTTTTTTTTCTTTAAAAAAAAATTATGTGTGCGCGCACGCACGTATATGCATATATGTGTTGAGTGTGTAGTCACATCTCCTTGATGTGTGTTAGTTTTTTCATCATTTAAAGCGAAAGTTTATTTTTTTAACCATGTCATCTTAGCATAAAATATTATCTTTGTAAGAAAAAATAGTAGTCATTCTTGAATTAGAGAAAGGTGTTAAGACAATGTTTATCAGAAGTTTAATCAAGCATGTTCATCAGTTGAAACAATATGGAAAAATAAAGACTAACGACAAAATTGAGTTAACTTTCAATGAATAATTTTAAAAAGCTTCGAAAAACAACTTTGAAAAAATTGATCAAGTTTTTTTCCACAGGTTCAACAACAAAAACAAACATAAATTTTCCAACAAAGTCCTTTTATGAACCGAAACAAAACTCTTGCATTCAAAGCTTAGGTGATGATAATTTTAAAGCTTCTGATGGTAGGCTAGAAAAATTTAAGCGACAACACAACATTTCTTTCATTAAAATTAGCGAGTAAGCAAAAGATGTTGATTTTAATGCTATGAATGACGGTAAAAACTTCAAGGTCTTGAATATGTAATGACTACAAGGAAAAAGACATATTCAATGATGATGAAGTAGGACCTTTTTTTTTAAAACGCTCCATGATAAAACATTAAAATTTAAAGGAGAAAAATTTATAAGCAGAAAGCTTTCAAAAGAACAAATCGTCAATTTTGTCTGTGTTAATATGACGGGAACTGAGAAAGATCCTTTTTAGTTATTGCAAAATCAATAAAACCAAGATGCTTTAAAAAATGTAAATTCGTACCAGTGAAGTATCGCAAAAGTAAAATAGTGTAGATGATTGCCAAACTTTTTGAAGAGGAAATTCATTTGTGGGGGGAAAAAAGAATTAATTAAAAAATTCGAAAAATTTTATTGCTCGTAAACATTGTATTGCTCATACAGACATTATGAGATTAAAAATGTAATTTTTACTAGCAAATACAAAAAGTATCCTTCAGACGATGGACCAGGGAGTTATTAAATGTCTCAAGAACAGAAAAAAAATGTTGAGAATTAGATATGTTAGATATTCTGCTAACTGAGGGAATAAAACAATCAAATTTCCACAAATACTTCCTGAAAAGGATTTGAATTTTTGCATAATCATCATCAATGATGACTTGACCATCTTGGCACCTTCGGAGGACAATGCGATAATAGAGAATATAATCACTCAAAATTATCACAAAGAAAGCAACAGCTCAAAATGATCATGGAAGAAAGTAAAGAAGAGGATGAAACAGAATATGAGATAATAACTGCCGCCTTCCACCAATAAAGAAGCAGCTCTTGATGCTATTTGTCTTGTTACTATGTATTTCAGCTGTAACGAAATTGATGAAAATTTAGAGGCAGTTTTCAGAACGATGAAGGAACAATAGAAGACACATTCTTGCAATCTTAACAATTAAACAGTTATAAAACATAATTAAATCAGTTATATCAAACAAGGGGAAATATTCATTAAAACTGATTATTACAAATAAAATTTTTAATTTAAAAAATCACAAGTCACTAAATTTTTTTTGTAATGTTTATCTGAAATGTTCTTACTAACATCAATAAAGTCATACAATTTTCGTTTTCCATTTTTTGTTTCTTTGTTATTTTTATAGTGTGTTAGTGTAATTAAATAAGTATTATATGAGTGTGAATAACTCTATATTCTTGGTAAGTGAGTTCACATTTTTTTATGCAGCAAATCCATTTAATTGTTAACAAATTATGATATAATATTATAGCTTTAATAAAAAATTATGAGTAAAATTATATAAACAAATAAAATGTTAAGAAATATCAAATATCAACAACTAATATCAAATAATATCACTTCTGGCTTAAAAAATGCAATTCTGAATTTTTTATTCCTCTCTGTCTGTAATGGAAATCTCTTTAGTCACAAAAATGCTGGGTCCCTTCAAATGCATTATAGAGATATTGACTATATATATATATATATATATATATTTCAAATATTATAAATCTAACACAATCTACTATACAAAAATAGATTTTAAATGAGTAAAAATAAATAAATGATGTAATGTGTTTTTAATGAAAAGCTGAAAATGGATTATAACAACAAATAAATTTATATGCCCACCACCATTTTGATAACCACTAAAATGACATTAAATGACAGTACTTCAGACCATAAACAAAGCCCAAAATAGTCCAAGCTAAAACAAATGAATACTTACATCCAATTTTTTTTCTATGGCTTTCTAAATAATTACTGACAAGATCTTAAATTGTAATGATAAATATATTAAAATAAATAACAAAACCAGTACATTTTAAAATGATACATACTACAGAACCTCAATTATTTATCATTCC
Source organism: Zanna intricata (assembly GCA_010016005.3). NCBI lineage: Eukaryota > Metazoa > Arthropoda > Insecta > Hemiptera > Fulgoridae > Zanna > Zanna intricata. Next base: position 13,921 of record JAAAKQ030466753.1, on the reverse strand, counting down.
TGAATAATGTAAGGGCTGATAAACTGAAATAAATGATGAATTATAAAAACAAATTAATGCAAACGAAATTACAACAAATGTGATAAAATTGCATATTTAGACAATATTTATATTGTATAAGCTCTTGCGTGTTATGTTTTTATTATACGCAATAATGTAATATAATTGAACAACACTAAAGTACAAGCTATATTATATTATGAAGACATCATTACACAAGTGTTATATGTACTTTGTGCTACTGAGATCTTTTTTCTATTATTTTGGTATCATACATACTATACACGTAATGTAATGAGAGAGATTAGATGGACTGTTATTAAAAATTAATTTAATTCAATTAAACTCGTAAGACTACATGACAAAGCTGAAACATTTCCACATGATTGTCTAAAACGTTTTTAAATATCTTAACCAATCCATCATAGTAATGTAAAAAGCTGATTATAATGTATTCAATGATATCACACATCTATTATCATGTCATAGACATGTCTATGACTATATATATATATATATATGAGACATGACCCACTAATATACATAGTACATAGTATAAAAATAAAACAAATTTAAGTATTTGTAACTAAGAATAAAAAAACTTCTGATGCTTCAGCAACTATTTTTTGCTGTCATATTATTTTTTATTGTCTATGACATGACAATAGATAATATACATAGTTACATAGTCAATAGATAGTCACGTCCATGACAGCAATAAATTACATAAGTTATAATCTCTTGAAATCATTTTTTTTATGATTAATTCACAAGCATATAAGCTCAAAGCTTATACATGGAAATTTGTAATATATAAAAAAATGTCATCTCTGACTGGGATTTGAACCCAGGACCACTGCATAAAAAGCAGGGACACTACCAGTCTGCCCAGGATACCAGCAAAGTAATTAAAATAGTATACTTCTTCAAGAGAAAACTGTTTTATATTCTACGTAATTGTTGACTACAAGTAATCTATTTTATAACTAAATTTCCAATTTATACAATTACGAAAATTAAAACTAGCAATTAAGGATTGCAAATTATTACAGAAGATAACAAATCACTGAAGTTCTAGAGTATAAAAAAAGTAATAAAACAGATAAAAATGTTTAACAAAATTTAATTCCAAATCCATATTAATCACTTGTATTGCATAAATAATTCTAACCCTACTATTTCATAAAACAGTATAATACAAAACTAATATACAAATGGGAAAGATTCGTATCCCAAAAATACACTAAAATATCTCATTACATTCATTTACATTCACATTAGTCATTTAAAAAATAAAAACAAAAGTATCAATCTCACAAAACACATTGACTTTTTAAAATAAATAACTTTTTGGTCCTATATAATAAAAAAATAAAAACAATGGAGATGATATTGAAAATATTATGACACTTCTTAAGTGCACTTGATGAAAAATTTTAAAACAACAGATATAAAAAATAAATTAAATAATATATAAAAAAAATATGAATAGTGGGCATATAAAAATGATCATCCAACATTTCTGTAACATGTTCTACTAATCAGTATTAGAAAATGTTCATATAAACATAGATTTGGAAAAGCCTTTCTTCATGTTATCTTTTCTGATATTTAAACAGACATTTATTTATACCTCAAGAACAACAGATTTTTTAATAAAATGTTAGTTATGCAATATATATAAGTGCGAATCATTGAAAGCCTGCATACTTTAGTTACTACAGTTACTACTGCTATTCTGTTTTTTCCCTTTCAGGTATTTATAAAGCTGGCATCTGTATACTTGCATTGTTATTTATAAGTATTATTCTCACAACCATGTGTTCAATATATTATTATATTGAACACAGCAAGGGTCTAGGCGGCAGTATATATATATATATATTGTATAAAAATAAAAAACAAATTAAAATTTTTGTAACTAAGAATAAAAAAACTTCTGATGCTTCAGCGACTTTTTATTTCAAAAATAGTACTAATTTTCAGCTGCCATATTACTTGAATAAATACCATTTATCACATCTTATTAAAATATTACGTAAATAAACAGCTACATGAAGTGATTTCTATTTCTTAAAACGACATTACAATTTGAGCCAGATACATCATCACAGCTGATAAAGAAAATCAATATCTTGCTCTGATACATTTTCAACCCCCCTCTCCCCAAATAAAAAACAATAGAATAACATTTTCTGGACAAATGGTCATGTAAGTGCAATAGCAATGATAAAATGTAAGAACAATATTTTTGTAGCATAAAAATCAGGAATAACTTCTAAAGAAAATTAACAAATTCTAATAAGGTGAACAAGAAAAATAAAAAGACGCACGACTGAAAAGGACAATCCCACAAAATAAACTAATACGGGTATAAAACGTGTTACAAATACACTAAAGTACATTCACTTTCACTGAAATCAAATCTAACTTTAAAGCCTTCATCAAGTAATAATACAGTACCTGTTAAACCAATTAGTAGGTAGTTCAAGTTCCAGAAGTTGCAGCATTTATTTCATTATTACCAGATTTTAGGAATTAAAAACAGCTTGCAGCCAAGACAAATAAATAAATAGATATATGATATTATAGATAAATTTAACTTCTAAATAGTTAAGAGGATAATGAAAAAAAGTTATCTGATGAAGAAATATTAAGTTATTAATTAAGATTTAAAAATTCACAAAAAAAACCAGTATATTATATTGTAATATTTAGAACTACTTAATTTTATTTTTTGCTACATTTGTTGTAAAAAAAACCATAAGCAAACTGAACTGTCACAAAATCAGATATTTTTAATCGTATGTTGCAACAATAATATTAATCAGACCTTCCCTAAATTCCCACAGTCAAAGAACAAGAAACACCAGAGACCCATAGATTAGAGTGTATAGCATGGTAAAGATCCATGTCATAAAACAGATACTTATAATAAACTGTACTAAAAGTGTTAAAATGACTTAATCCATTCCTGAGTTATGTGACTAACTAAAAGAAAATAACATAATAGGTAGGTAGAAAAACTAAGCATTTACAAACCCATGTTTATATGAAAATTGCTCTTCTTTATAATATAAAGGAAAATACAAACAAAATATTAGATGACCTTTTATAATATACATAATCGCAGCTGAAAAAAAATTTATGGAATGAAACAGATGAGAAATGAATCAAATTAAATAAAATCCTTACATTTAAAAAAAATTAATTATTTTCACACATTCTGTACAAAAGAAAAAATACTTCTATATTTTACTGCTTTTACTCTATAAATTGATAAAAACAATTTGTACCAACCAAATAGTTCAGCCATGTATTAAAAAAGAAGTACAGTCAGTTCTTTCATAATGTGTTTTCATAACAAAGATGTAATATTAAATATTAACAAGAGACAATAAAATGTTTTTTTTTGGCAGCAATACAATATAATGAAGTAATTTAGTCCTTGAATAAAACAATTATATTCCCTTTAAAAAGAGTTTTTATCTTATTCTTATTTAAGTTAGTGCTAAAAATATGCTGTACAGTGTTTCAATTTGAAAATTTTTGTAGTATTTAGAATTATTTAATTTCTTAGTACTTATAATTTATTGGTTTACACTATTTATTTTCTGTTTTCTTATTGCTATAATGCAAATTAAACATCTGATGTACTAAAATACTGCTAGTCAATTTTTCTTTCTCAGACATTTAATCTATTTACTACGGAGCTAGTCACCATACTGAACAGAACAAGGGAGTCATTTGTAGAGCTGGATATCACCAGAACCTTGATAAGATTACTGTACCGTTCAGCTTAATGAAGAAAGTAATATAAAGCCATTCTTCATTTTTCATTTTCTCTAGAAGGCCTTGCGTAGGATGCTTGCTATACTTGATAATACCTCAGACAGTTTTGGAAGCATTTGGTTCTCACATTAGGACACCTTGCTTAAATACATGTAACAGAACTAAACTGAATAAACTGATAAAAACTCCAGAATAAAATGCATATGTACAGTCTTTTTCAGTTTCAGAAGCTATTCAAATTCTATCATTATAGAAATATGCTCAACAACATATTCCAAAGTGATGTACACTAATACTTGAGAAGACCTAAACCTGGCAAGTTGTTGCCGCATTCTAAATTTCATAGATAGATATGTCACAAGTAAATATCTTCTACTTCTGTATATCTCAAAACAATATATGTAAAATAAAGTCTTTTCACCAGAGTTAAGTGGTTTCTCATTCACATTTAATCTATTTTGAAGAGATTTATCATACCAAATACTAAAATACACATCAGCAAAAAAAAATTATAGATAAATTTTTCAACAAGAATGAAGCTAAACCAGGCTATCACATCTCAGTAGAAACACACCGCAAGAAATGTGAAAGGATTAAAATTATGAGGCTCTTGTGCCTGTTTGTAAGACCCAATATTAATAATAACCCTGGTTTTCCATAATATAATGTTAACAGGAACATGACTACTACATTATCCTGGTACTGACTGAACTTCAAATATCTAGGCTGTCTTAGTTGAAATGTGAAAGAAAGTAGACTAAAATAAAGAAATGAAAAAAGTTACACACAGTGAACCGAATAATAAAATCAGTTCATAATTACAATTAATATAATATTAGTCGATTAATTAATTTAATTAATTGGTGTATTGAGCTATTTACAAGTTACAGAGCTTAGTTAACCAATTTCTTATGTAATAAATCTATAAAAATAATTCCCTACATAAAATAATCTATATTACATAATTAGATAACTAATCTCATAAAGTAATGGTCTGATTATAAATTAACAATCACATTAGATATTCCAACCCAGTCCAATGATAAATGGAAAAATTCGATCACAATTAAAGTACAAATCCCAATTATAACTAAAATATTATGACAAAAAGATTTACAATTAATAATATATTAATCCTGACTAATTATCCCAGAATTATTTATTTTAAATTATCCCATTTATCTTTCAACAAGAGAATTACACAGGATTTTATATACATACATATATACTTATTTCTTTTTATACAATTATACACATATAATATATCATATAACAATAATACATTATACTTTATATATAACCGATCGACCAGATAACAGAGCACATTTAATTACATATACTGTCATCGTCCAATTAATATTAGGAACGTCATCTAATCACATATCCATCAAGTCATACGTCATTCAAACCTAAAGAGATGCATTCATAGAATAAAAATCACTCATAGAGGCCTCTTTCAGCTCATATATATATATATATATGCACACATGACACACATGCACACATAACACAAACATACACATATTTATACATATTATAATGAGCTCTCAATTTTGGCAGCAGGTAAAAAGATAATTAAAAAGAAATCAGACTTTGCCTAATAACACTGGAATATAATATTATGAATGCTCTCTGTACAATGGATTTCCTCGATTTGGTAATGGATGTCCTTCTGTGTTAAACACCCAGTCATCTAATGACAATAAATTGTCATCGCTGAATAGCAGAAACAGATACTGTAAATAAAAGAAGAAACAATTATTATTGTCTATATTTACATCATTAGATAATATTTAAACAAATATTTTATATTCAACAGTAAATGTATTAATGTTTATATAAAAAAAGTTAATATTTTACATATAAATAAACCAGAACATTATAATTTTAGATTAACGGCTACTTTAATGAACACATAAAATGAAATTAGAAGCCAACTTTTTTAATAGTTATATGAAGTTATAACTAACCAAGTTCGAGAGTAAAAGTAGATTTTTATAACAATAAAATATAGCAATGAATTATTGAAGATTAAAGATGACTGCATATTTCCAGTAAGCAGTATTAGCCAAATTAGTAATGTCCAATGGCATCCAAACATATAAATATATTTTATATAAATATAAATAATACTTTCTAAGTCTAAAACTATATTAGAATAAATTCAATGTCAAATGCAGTTTGAAAACTATACCAATGAACTTCTTTATTTTAAAACCATTACGAAGTACTACCAAACTTCCAATCACGCTTCTCACTTTTTCAAAGTGAAACAGAAAGAGATTCTTACCAGTGACAGATCATAACAGTTTAGTTTACTCTACGCAGTCACAAATAAGAAGAAATTTTTATACTAATTTACTCAAAAAATAAAAAATAAAATAAATAGTACAGCAGTAATTAGAACAAAGTACACAGAAACTCCATCTATCTCTTTAATCATAAACAATATCTATTTATTTACTTATTTACTGCAATATAAAGGATACATTTTTTTCATTTATTTTTTTTAATAGAAACTGATAAAAATTAGAAAGAAAATTAATTACTGTAAGTTTATCACTAAATAGGTGAAATGCGAAATCAAAGGAGACTTAGTACTGGTGAATGAACTAAACCATACACTGGTAGAGGATAATAGGTGAATGACTGATGTTAACCATGATTGTGCTGTACAGAGGGTTTCTAACTGCTTTGCCATAAGTAATTATGGAGATGCCACTGGATATGTTCGGGTGGAGGTAGTGATATCATTTTTTAGCTGTTATACATCTCACCCAATATCCCCTTGGAGGAATTCATTTATATAGTTGACGAGATGATGCAGTTGGTTAGAAGGTATTGAGGTATTTCGATCATGGGAAATTTTAATGCAAAATGCTTGGAGTGGGGAGGGCAGATTGTTGTCAGGAGAAGACTAATCATGGCAGAGGCAGTGGCATCCCTGGGATTAAGCCACTCAAATAGTGGGGATGTCATTATATTTGAGAGAGAGAAGAGTATGATTCTCACTTTTCCCTAAAAAGATATGATCGAGAGAGCTGGAACATAATGGAGGAAGAGATGCTTAGGGACCACAGATGTATTAAGGTTGAGGTTGCTGACATACAAAGCAGGTAGCAGAAAGTTCATAACACCTGGAGATTCAAAGGAACTAACCTTAGGGAATTTAAAAAGGCTTTCAGTAAGATAATTAATTAATTAAGATATATGTGGGAGAGTTGAATCTGACACACAGGTGACAGAAGTAAGAGGAAGTGCTGGATTAGAAGGATGGTAGAAGAGAAAGGAGGCCAATATATTGGTGGTCAAGACAGATTAATGATCTAGAGATGGCAGTAAAAGGGTAAAATGAAATCGTCAAAGACAGCAACAAGGAAGAAGTATTATCTTGTTGGAAGAGGCATTGTCTTGGGTTACAGACTAGCCGCAAACTGTTGAAGTTGGCAATCCTTAATTCAAAAAGAGAGAAGTACGGGAGGTTTACAAACTATTATAAGAGAATCCATGGGGGATTGGATACAACATAGTAACAGGAAAATTTGGAGAAGTACCTGTACTTACAAAGAGACAGTAGACTAACACAACTGAGGTTCTCTTTCTGTGCGTTAATTTTGTTAATTGGAGAAAAATGGCTACAGACAGGTTTAAAATGGCTGCACCTAGGTTTACAATGGACAAGTTGCTATATGCTGCAGCAAGAATGAGGCTGGCAAGAGTCCAGGACTGGATGGCATACTATTGGAGGTGGTCAGGAAGGTCACTACTGAAGTTGCACTGCTGATGGTACTGGATATAATGTAGACTGTTTTGTTAAAAGGTTAGATTCTGGAAGAATGGAAGTGTCTCAGCAGAATTGCAAACTAAAAAAAAAAAAGGAGAAAGAAGGGCAGATGATCCCTCAAGTTATAGGCCAATCTGCCATATCAATGTTCTTGGGAACAGATATTACTAGATAATAGTTTCTAGAAAACTGAAAGGAGAAATTAAGTACAGCAGTAGAATCTCAGATCAACAGTTTGAATTTAGGGAAGGGAGGTCATCCACTGTACATGTGATAAAGAAATGAATAAATACAGTGAATACAGCCACGAGTGGAACCAGGTACAGAAAGATGTTACCCGTGGTAATAATCTTAGATGTTAAGAATGCACTCAATATTGTGGCTTGGAAGGCAATCATAGTAGAATTAGACGAGAGTTAGTCCATATTTTTGATAAAATTGTGACAAGAATATTTTAAAGGGAGGTAACTCTTTGCAACTGCAGAGGAAGAGGAAGTGGCTGTTGCCATGGAGATTATTTTGCAAGGGTATTATTTTGTTCCATGGTATTTTGCAAGGTTCTGTTTTGGGACCCATACTTTGGAATTGGGCACATAATGGAAAACTGGATCTTGATTAACCAGAGGGAGTGGTCATTTGCAGATGATCTAGCCCTGGTTGTAATAGCAAAAAGTATAATGTAGATACTGACAAAGGCTAATACAACTATTGAGTTGCAGTGGCTTTTAGGAAGAGGACTTCAGTTGGCAGCAGCAAACAATAATAGTATTCCAGATGACAGGTAGGAAAAGGATATACAATTCAGTATTAAGGCTGCAGACCAGAAAATTCAAAACACATATGGATGAAACCATTAAGAAAGCAGAAAGGACAGCTTCAGCAACAATAAGTTTGATGAGAAATGTGGGTGGCCCTGGAACTTCAAAGAAGAAATTAATAGCATCTACTATTTCTTCAGTTGTGCTGTAAGCTGTGTTAGTCTGGAAAAGAGCATTGGGTATTTTTATCACTTTCTTATAACACTGCATTTAGTGCTATAGAGGAGGATATGTGCTATAGGCACATAGCCTACAGAGGAAGAACAGCACTTTGGTTGGTCAGGGCATACTGCAAGGATTAGAAGCTGTGTTGTCATAGCAGATAAGTCACTGAATTTCCTGATTCTGGAAACGTCAGAGAGGAGCAAAGGAAAAATCAGTTAGAGACAAG
>JAAAKQ030466642.1:0-24151 GCA_010016005.3 Zanna intricata | reverse complement strand
TGGGGTCCTGTGGGTTGTAAAGACGACCTCACTCAAATACCATATGATGCAGTAGGGAGTGTAAATACAGATTTGATCGAGACAATGGGTGATTGTTTGCCAATTGATTTTTATGTTTTATTTCTTACTGACGATGTTGTTAGGATAATTTTAGAAGAGACCAACAGATATGCTTTTCAACAAAAAAATTTCAGAATGAATATATCACCAAATGCACGTATTAACAAGTGGAACGATACAAATATAAATGAAATAAAAAAATTGTAAGGAATAATTATGTTTATAGGTCTTAATCCTCTACCAACATTAGCCCATTACTGGCGAAATGACGATTTATTTTTATCACCAGTAAGACATCAGATGAGTAAGAATCGGTTCGAGTTGCTACTCAGTATGTTACATTTTGCTAACAAAGAAGAAGAGGGGGCTAATGATAGGCTTCATAAAATACAATGTGTATTTGATGCTGCTGTAGAAAACTTTCGAATGACCGTTGTGCCAGACGAAAATACGTGTATTGACGAAAGCATGGTGACTTTTTAGGAAGGATTTTCTTCAGACAGTACTTGAAAGGAAAACGACATAGTTATGGCATTAAAATCTTTAAATTATGTGTGAAAGACTTTTTCACTTTATGTTATAAAGTTTATTTAAAACCAATTCTTTTCTTACTGTGTTGTTTCATTTAATGATTTTATGTTATTTTTCATTTTTATTTATAATGAATTAGTAAAATCAGGCCGGCCTCCGTGGTTGAGTGGTAGCTTCTCGGCCTTTCATCCGGAGGTCCCGGGTTCGAATCCCGGTCAGGAATTGGCTACAATTCATTCCTCTCATCCTCTGAAGATATATACCCTAACAGTGGTTCCGGGAGTAAAAATAAAGAAAAAAAGTAAAATCAGAACTATAGAACTTATATAAAGCTACTGAACATATTGCAAAGATAAACCAAATAAAAGTTTTAGTGTCAAGTGGTAAAATTAGTGATTATATTGATATAAGAACCAAAAAAGTAGCTGAAAATTTATTATTGGATTGTTATTTGACTGTTTTGGATAATTGAAATAAACTAATTATTAATTTTATAGATTTATAAATAAAACTTTAAAACTAAACTAAAATTTTTATTAATGTTGGAAAATGAAAACTTATATTTTTGTCTTGTTTTATATAAGAATAATAATTTGAATAAGGCTCTTGTTCAATGAATTATTGTAGTTTTTTGAGGCCCATATCTGTGTCTCACTCACTGTATCGATGTGAGACCCCAATTTGAGTCTCACTTTTTTTAGGCTTAAAATTTAAAAAAAATAATCATAAATGAAATTTTCAGTAAATAATTCCATATATTTAAAAGAAAAACATAAATATAAGGAAAAACCTATTACAGCGATGAAGCAAAGAATTGAGGTTTGAGGCTCAGCATTCAACCTGTTAAAAAAACATTATATTTGAATCAAACATTTTTTAAAATATGAATTAAAATATAAAAACAGTCATGCAGGTTTGTCTCAATGTGCTGGTAAGTTGGATTTTTTATTGTTAATATAATTTAATTTATTAACATATCAGCGATAACATGTTTGAGAAATTAATAAATGTATAAGTTTGTGCTTATCTGGGAAGGGAAGTGAAGGATATAACAACATTTCGCAAATTCATTTACGCATCCATTAATCTGTTATCTAATTTTTTTTTTGGTACTTATAAAACCTATAGTCAATCATTTTTATTGTTGATCAATGTTATAAAGATAAGATAATATATTCTGAAATAAACAACATTTAATGGAAAAAAGTTACATAAAAAAAATAAAAGATACAAATAAAGCAAAACACATTATATAATAATTATTAAAACTTGTCAAAGTCAAGATTAGATATAATAATAATGATGACAACTAACATCATTTAATTTATTATTAATTACAATAAACAGATTATACATTATGTATATATATATATATATATATATATATATATTACATTTCAGTCGCAACCATCCAAATATTTTATTATTGATTTGATCCAAAACAAAGCTGAAAACATTTAAAAAATAATTCTGTTAAGATACAGTGTTACTACGGAAATTTCTTACAGCAATATATTTTCTGGATAACATGAAAAATTGTATTTACATATACTTTAACCTAATTTTATAAAATGACGTAAATAAACCTACGCATACAAACCTGAAACCATTTTTAGAGAAAGATAGTAGAGTATAGTTTGTAGTATACATCTTCTATGGAAAACCGGATTGAGTATAAGGGCCTTTAAAAGGTGTAAGGATAAATGTCTGGAACACGGACGCCCAAATTTTCTTAACGCATACAAAAAATTTTAACGTTTCAGAATTATATTTTATGATTTATGAACTGAAATTTCATGTTGTGGCATTAAAAAAAATTTCAAACGTTTTCCATTTGAGAATCGTTTTTTAAGGCAAATTCGAAAAAGAGCCCATTTTAACGGATTGCTTCCGAAGGCCTTACTTTGATTACAACTAAAAAAATTCAAAATAAAATTGTTTCAAAGTTTTAATAATTATTGGTCATAAATTTCACAAATCGCAACTTTTTAAATGAAAGTGCAAAATCTTAAACCAGGATATTTTATAGTTTATACCGTTCATTTGTAGTTTTACTGTTTATAGTTTATTATACTGTACTTGTTATAAAAACTGTTATCTCTGCATCAATCAGTAAGACTTACTGTATCACAGGCTTCTCTAAGGCAAGATTTCTCTCCGCGATGAACAAAGGAAAGAAAGACAAATAATACGACAAATATATATGACAAAATAACAAATATATATACAGTATACATATATATATATATATATGACAAATAAATAGTATGACAAAATCGAAGCGGTTAAGCACAAAATTCACGAATTAAAATTAAGTTGCAAGCGAGTTGAATATAAGCCACGCCACAACATTTTCAAATCGTCCATGATTCTTTAAAGTTTCAAAAAGTCTACGCTCGCTGGGTTCCACGTCTATTGTCAGTCAATTGCAACGAGATTCATTTAAAATTCCCAGAAGCCTTTGAAACGTTACGAAGATAGAGAAAAATCAATTCCGAGCGGATAGTACCTGTTGATGAGACGGTGGATTCATCGACTTTAAACCGAATTAAGGGAAAAAATTTAGTGTGGATACATCCTTCATCTCGGCAGAAAAATTCAAAACTTGGACGTCCGCATAAATTACAGATGATTCTTATTCTAATGGAAAAATCATGAAATCGGTTCTAAATTGGACCGTAAACCTTCTTCCAAGTAGAAATTCAAAAGCTTGTTAAAAATCAGTTTAAGTGCATAGAACTCGCAGGGAAATATGATAGAAAAACAATCGTATTTCATTTATGTATAGTGCGTACAATGAAAATAAAAGGTTGGGTTGGAGAAGATGGAAAGACTGCATTATTACCGAATTACAAAACGTTTAACCAATCTAATAGAACAACAATAATCGTTGTACTTTTATTTATGCGCCTTTAATTTATTACCGTTTTCATGTCTTATAAGTTATAATTCATTATTACTTAATTAGTATTAATAATTTAATAAATAAAGATTGTAACAAGAATTTTGATTTAGATGTATTTTTAAACTAAAAAAAATCAACTAGTGCTTGAATGTATATTAAATCCGAAGAAAAGCGAAAAAACTTTATTTTCTGAAATTGGTCACTTTTCTTAAATATTCTATCCTCCTTTAACACTTGATGTCTTCTTTCTCAATCAAAAGTTTCTTAAACTCTAACTCTTTTAGAATAGCTGCAAGTGCAGTTCTAGAACCTTTACTCTTTTAAAGTTTTTCATGTAATTTATTTAATGCAGGAAATTCATTACGTTTTGCGTGAAACTCCTTAACTGCTCTTACAACGTCTCGATCAAAACTGTCTAATCCATTAACCGGCTTTGAAAGTTGTTTATATTCTTTTGGTACGCTCAATTAGCACGACTGTAATTTAGATTTAAGAAAATCCTGCATTTCTTTTCAGAGTTTTTGAATTTGTGATCTTAATATCCCACAAGCTGCAGCAGTTATTTCATCACATTTTTGAATGCATATTAAATATACGTCATATTGTGATTTTCCTAACTTTATAGCTTCTTTCTTCTTAAAATCGTATAAATTATTAACTATTTCACAACCTTGACTACAAAGGTTTTTGTTCATAACTATGGATTTAAATTTGGCCATTGAAAAAAAAAATCATTGACAAAAAAACATACGAATTAATTAATATTCACAAAACATTACTAACAGGCCACAATTACAGAACAAAAAACTATACCATTCATAAAGGGACACGAAGAATTAAACTACATTAATTGAACTACGTACATCAGTTCACTGAAAAGGAAAAGAAACATTACTATTGAAATTAATCAACAATGCATTACCTATCCTTTGAATACGTTTAAAATGACTAAGTTATTAATAAATTATTAAAATTTATAGGGTATAGGCCTATTATTATTTAATGATGTTGATCAACAAACATGAGCAACGATATTAATACCCACTACAAGTGCGAATAAATATAACTGAAATGAATATTTTGATAACCTTTATTCATATAAAGTGGTCATTCGTTTTATGACTCGCTTGATGGAGGGTGTCCATCAGGGAGTCATAAAGGGAGGAAGATTAGTAATCTAAATACAAATGTAAACTATTCGTTTTTTTACTAGACACAGTAAAAAATATTTTTAAGTACACTAAATATTTTTAAAGGAATTATTATCTAAAATTAAATAGAATAATAATAAATTTTAATTAAGGGGACTAAAATGTTTGCTATTTATGAAAATACTTTGTATTGCCGAATAGTCGGCTTCTGAATGAGTCTCTAATGTTACGAGAAAAGAGTAAATAACGCCAATAATGGTTTTTAACACGTTCTTTTATGTACTCTCGTACGTGATGTGGTGAGCTACTCGCAAATATTTTTGTGTACTTCAATGTTTCTAGAGACCGTACCCAAAGTATTGAAAAATCACTGAGCTAAGATTAAGAGGGGTAAGCGGAAAAAGTTTGTAAAGATGTGCATAAGTAATGTTAAAAAACGGACAGAATTACAACGTGAGTATAGTAGCTGTACTAAGTTTTGCAGTCAGGATTGGTTACTATACCAGTATGTTAACTGAGAAGTTTACGATGTGTCTTCCAGTGTATCCAACCATTTAAATTTACATTTTTTTTTTAAATTTAAAAAAGTATATATATATATATATATGTGTGTGTGTGTGTGTGCGCGCGCGCGTGTTAATTCCGTAACAGATGAGCACATTTAAAACGGCTTACATGATAGAACAAACAAGAATTAATCATAAAATTGTTTACCAGTAATCTGACAATAGAAATTTCCGACCTTCACCGCAAGGAAATCGATAAAATTTAGTGTGTAAAAAAAGCTGATACTTTATCAAAAGTGAACAAAGGAAATAAATATATACAAAAAAACTATGAGTATATATAAAAGGAGATAACGCTACAAAATCTTAACTTATGTAAAATATATGTAAATATATATATATATTAATATAAGAAAAAGCGCATATAAAAGGCGGTCCGCAGTAGCCGTGAATATATATAAAAAATAAAGTGAAAAACCCCTGTGAATATCCGTTAATGTTCTATTTAATATTAATGACATAGCTACATAGATTAACATTAAAAACAAATTAAACATATAAACGTTAATCAAAGTTAAAAAAAGAAAAAATGGCTAGATAATACCTTAAGGAGATTTTTTCCTAGGGGTTTTTCTTTATTAACAGCGATATCGGTAACAATGATGGAAAATTCATTTACTGATGTAAAAAGCATCTCCAGTTTTTTAAAATTCTTGGATATCTAATAAATCTACAGCTTCTGTTCTTCATCATTTTCATTTTCTCCCCAAAAATTTAATCAAATTTTATGATTACAATTTTATAATTATAAAATCAAATTTTATGATTCTAGGTTCCTTAATAAAAGAAGCCATATAGAGGCCAAAATGTACATATGCATATTTAGAAATTTTTTTTAAACCAAGGTTTAATTATTAATTAATATTTTTCGATCAGGAGTGCCTCAAAATATTTAAAAAATTAACAAATCCGGAAAGGTTATCACTTTTTGACAGATAACAAAATCCTATCCTTCTGATATATAGATTGTATAATTAACAGAATAAAAACTACGAAGCAGAGAAAAGTTAACAAGCAGATGGAAAAATTAAAATATGACTAAAATTAAAATATAAAAATATGAGTGAATGTACGCATATAAGCGTCCATCCAATAAGAATACTGTAAAATAAAATAAATTAATAGAATAAACACAAAAATAATCTATTTACATAACGGTACAAAATATCTCAATAAATGTAAAAATATTTCTGCATGAATTTAAGAATTAAGTTATTTTAATTTCTTTAAAAAATTAAATTTAAAAAAGTATTGAAAAAGTTCTTTTTTATTTTTTAAGGGCATGAATTAAGTCATATACAAATAGAAACTGACCTTGAGTTAAACCTTTCTGGAATGCGGAAGTACATATTAAATGTTTACCGATAGCTGTTAAACTAATTTTTGCTTGAATTCTTATATGAAAATACTTGAACAAACTATTACTTAACTATTAACTAATGGTATTATTTAACTATTAATATAATGGTATGTTTACGAGTATGTATATTACATCCAACGACAACAAAAAAATGAACGTCTCATATCGTCAATGTAGACAACGTAATTTATTTTAAAAAATTACTTTAATTTCCTTTTTCTTAAAATCATTTACATCATCAGTTAGTGGGCCTAACTTTATAACAAAAATATACAAATTTGTTTGGTATTCTTTTGGAATTTCCCCCTTCCCAAACTCTTTCTATCGTTTTAACGATAAGTAGTTGTACTATTGCGCAATATAATAATTCATTAAAAATACATGTATTCTAGTGACCAGATAAAATTATTTTTGAGACACTGGAATATAATTAAAAATTCTTTAAATATAACCTTTATAATAAATCGTAATTTTAATTACAGTAGGGCCTCCATTAACCACTTTTAACCCGCTGCGGGTTCAAATTCCGATCAGGCATGGTGGCATCTTTTCACTACGCTACAAATCATTCATTAAATTCACAATCAACCTCACATATAAAATGTCTTCAGTACAGTAAAACGATAAACAAAATTAACAGAAATGCCGTTTACTCCATGTCCTAATTTTATTATAGACTATTACTGGAGATTATTCGTCGTAATTATTATTGCATAGTAACTAGAATTATATACATTTAAAGTAGAATAATAGATTCTCTTTAGTTTCTATTATCTCTCTCTTTATCTGTTTAGCCTCCGAAACTACCGTAAGGTGTTACTTCAGAGGATGAATGAGGATGATGTGTATGAATTTGAATGAAGTGTAGTCTTATACAATCTCAGGGTAAAGATATATACGCGTAAAGATCGGTCTATATCTTGCAGTATATATCAGTGTGTATCTGCAGTACTGTAATACAGTATAGGAGCTGTAATCTATTGTATTGGTTAGTTGTATTTACTGTATTGTGATACGTGGCTTATAAATGTCTGGTTACAGCAAAGATATTACTAATACAAAATTATAAGCAATTAGAAGATTGAATGCTGCAGAATCGATTACAAAAATTACTTATGAGTTTGGTGTCGGAAAAACAACCATCGGAGATTGGAAACGGAACCAAAAAGAAATGGAAGAATACTGTTTAAAAGTGCCTGAAACATTGTAAACAAACGATCTACGCTTAAGAAGCCTGTCCAGGATGTTCTAAGAGTTGATGCCGTTTGCTTGTGATTCAGGCAACAGAGAACCTTTGGGGTACCAGTATCAGGCCCTATTTTGCAAGAAATGGCTATTCAATAAAAACTGAACAGTCCAGATACATTTTCTGCCAGTAAAGGCTATCCACAAAATTTTAGAAATCGTTACGACATACTACAATTAGCCGTACAGGAAAAATTTATCTGCTGATTCCGACAACGCTAATTTTGAAAAAAAATTTTCTGCTCTTGTTCAATCACAAAATCTGCGGCCAGAACATGTATATAACGTAGATGAGACAGGATTAAATTTTGGAATGCTGTCATCGAAAACACTAACATCAAAGGAAGAAGCTTCTGCAGTCAGCTTTAAAATTAGTAAAGAGCCAATAACTTTCTTGTCTGCAGTAACGCCAATGGTGATGATAAAGTACTTCGTAATTAGCTAAACTACTAAACCTAGGACATTAAAAGATTTAAACGTGGATGACTGCAGACATTTTTGAGAGTGGGTTTAACCACAATTTCGTTCCGCATATTAAAAATGATCTACAAGTAAAAAATTACAGGAAAAAGCAATTCTGTTGTTACAATTCTGTTGTTGGATGGCAGGACAATGCGTCCTGCCATCCATTTGAAGATGTTCTAATTTCAGGGAACATAAAGACAATTTTTTTTCACCAAATGTGACACCCATTTGTCACCTTATGGATCAGGAAGTCATAGCAGCAATAAAAAAATTTAAAAAAATAAATAAATAAACGAAAGATTCTATCTCATATTCTACCATCATCGTCCTCATTAGAAGTATTGACTATAAAGTATGCAATTTACTTCTTTTTTTTTTTTAACCTGCGGAACCAAATTAAGTATATCTTCAAACGGATGAGATGAATGAATTGTAGCCTGTGTGAAAAATGCCATGCCTGACCAGGATTCGAACCCGGGACCTCCGGATGAAAGGCCGAGACACTACCACTCGCGCCACGGAGGCCGGCATGCGATTTACTTGTCGGTAGAATAATGGAATTTAATCGATCACTTAAATAGAATTTAATCACTTTAAAAAAATATGGCCAGAAATTCGAAAGATTAACAATCAGGAAATTTTCTGTACTATGCCATCGAATGAGAAGTTTTGTTCTATATTTGCAAATTTATCAGGATGTGAAAATGTAAAGGAAAATGAAGCGCAAGACTAGTTAAAATAGGATTCAAGGGGACAACATTTAAAATCTATGTTCATGACGAGATTATGAAAGTTGTGACAAAGAGAATATGAAATCTCCAGTGACGAAGATAAACCGATTGATTACAATGAAAAAATTAGCCACACCAAGGGACCGTATTTCTCACAATTAGAACAACGAAACGATGTTCTTTTTCTTGATTAACGGTAGTACGAAACTGGCGTGATCGCGTTGCTAGTAACTGTGTTACTCAGATAAGACAAAAGAAAAAGGAAGAGTTAAGACAAAATCTTTTTCGTTAAAAAAGCAAACTAAGTTATGCGAGTCGATTCGAATGATTAGTGACTATCGATTTTTATAATAAATAATACTATTGTTATAATCATTATTAATTCGTGAATTATTCTGCTACCAATTCGATATTAATATGGTTTGTTGTCCGAATTCAAGAACAAAACTTGAGGTCTCTGTTAACCGCGGATTTCATTATCCGAGCCGGCAACACCCCCAATTTCCTAGATTAAGAGAGGCCCTACGGTACTTATAAACACAATATAATATTTATTTTACTAAACAATAATTATACTACAGGATAAAATTCACTAATATGTTGAAGTACCATACTGATCAAATCTTTCTCATCCTTAGGTCGGCGACGCCATACAAATTGACATAAATAAGAATCTAATAAACTCAAACTAGCGATATCGCTATTAATAAAAAAAAAAAAAAACCCCTATGAACAAAACTCCTTAAAAGATATTATCCAGTCATTTTATTTTTTTTAAACTTTGGTTAACGTTTATATGTTTATTCTGTTTTTAATGTTTAATCCAAAAAGCTGTTAATAATAAACTTAGATAAACGAGGTTAGCGAGCGAAGCGTGCTTAGGTTATATTGATATACTTACGACCTCATATACCGTTAAAAAAAAGAAAACTTTTTGGGGGAAAATTCCGAAAGAGCACCACTTGTTTTATATATATTACTGGAAAACAGATTATAAGTTTTCTTAACGAAGATGTGAACAAACTTGAAAGATGAAAGACAGGGTAAAAAGTTAGCATGAAGATATAGTTCTTTTTATTTCTTTATAATAGTCGACGGGACACTTAGAAAAAAGACTAACATAAAAGTTGCTGCCAATGTATGTCGAGTATTAAAATTACAGAATACTTCCTACGAGTATACACTTAAATTACGAATACAGGTATATATAAATTAGAATTTGTCTTCCTTCTCATTTGAAGTAAGAAGCATGCTTTTTATAAACTAAAAAATGTGTTAAATTGGCTGCAACGAGAGAAACGCACAAGTGACATGTTTCACGGCACCTCAGTATTAAGACGTAGAAGAGTTAAGTAAAAAGTTAGTTTTCTACCCCGACCTTAAAGTAAAAAAGGTAACATGACCTCTCGCCCCTCAACAAGGCGTTCACAGTTAACAAATATACAATTTACAAAAATTAAAAATTATCGCTTACATATCATTAAACTACGATATTCAAAATTAATACTAAATAATCATAAAATATAGCTTAACGTTTAATCTATGCATGCAGTTCAAAAAAAATTATTTACAAGATTTTGTATTGCTTGGGAATTTTTGAATCCTCTTGTATTATGTGGGCAACTGAGAAAAAAATAAGCTTTGTTTCTGTCGTTAATTCATGCACTATAATCCACAAAATCTTTTTTTATATAGATGCCACTTCAGTAAGGCTCATTTTGAACGGTTTACAGTTAGATCAGAAATTCCGTACAATTCCGGGATCAACGAATCTATTCAATTAGTAACCTTAAATCTGTTCTTTGACGACTTCAATTTTTGCAGGAAAATCTAATATCGGTTAAGGTATTTGAGAGCAAAGTTCATTGCAAAAACTATTAACCAGCCATGTACTGCTCTCATCTGGGTAAAAATGCGCCGATCTCCCGACAGAAAGCGATCACCAAGAAAGATTGTTTTTTTCGAATCATGGTTCTTAACGAACAAATCGTCCTTTTTAACGACCATCTACTTTTCTACTTTGGTTCGGTAGATGGCCAAGCTCATACCACTGATATGTGCTACATTCGGCGGAATCTGTAAAACCAGACCAGCATTGGTCTGGTTTTACAGATTCGTCTCCATAATGTAAAGACGAGCGATCTAATTCTTTATAATGTACACGAAATATAATGAATTAAGAGAAATTACGATAAATTTTATCTATTTAGTACGAGAGACTCAAGTCAGGAATTTTAGTTCAAAAACTAAATTGATTGATTATTGAATTTCAGTTCAGCTGTAGCATAGGATACTGAATGTAAATTACTTTACACCATCAATAGAAGTGTATACCCAACCCTTTTTAAAACATTAATAATGAAATTTGTATCGGTTTCTTTAATATTCTACGCACGATTATAGTAAACTTTAAGCTTTCAGTAAATTTTCTTTACGCCTTTTTAATACAAAATTGACTATTTCGATATGTGTTACTCGAAACAGACATACTGAATTTATATAAATTTTCTAACTTCTGAACCACCAGCATTAAATAAAAGAACGTTACTGAAATATTCTAAACAAATCGCCAATGCTGTCTAAACTTTCATCATATCATGATGATATTCATAAATATCATCATGGTTGGTGTTTCAATAACATAATAACTCAGTAAAGTATTCTGCTGCGGCGTAAAATTCATAGAAACACCAAATGGTTCTCATTAATGTGCTAGTTCTCGGTTATTTATCCAGTAGAAAATTAAACATTCGATAAGTTAAAAAAAAAAAAAAGAAAAAAAAGAAAAGTTAAATCATCCTTCTACCGTGCTACGCAATAGTGTTTAATAATAAATACTGGTAATTTATCTTCTGATATTAAGTACAGCGAATATAAAAACTAAATATAATGTGTCACATCATTACTTTGTCATAAACGATGTACATTAAATCACTCAAACAATACCTGCGCTATATAATTTAAATTTGTATAGAAGAAATCAATAATACAATCAATACTGCAGTAACATAAAGAAAGAATAAATAAAAAACACAATTACCTACAAACCATTTGTTAAATCACATCGTTTAAGACAAGAAGAATTATACTGTTTATTGCTCATGCATCGATCACATGACTGTATATGAATATAAGTGAATTTTATTATAACACCTCAAGTCATAAGAAGTATATATAAAACAAAAATAATGAATGCGATTTACAGCGACCTAGAAAACATTATGTAAATTTAATTTTAAAATAACTATATTACAATGCAACAAAAACAAGGCTAACGTGCAAATTTCTTTAGACTAGGATAAAATAAAATACAATATACTCGACATCATTAAAAAGTAATCATTACTGACATAAAAAAGAAATAAAAAACTAATT
Source organism: Zanna intricata (assembly GCA_010016005.3). Taxonomy (NCBI): domain Eukaryota; kingdom Metazoa; phylum Arthropoda; class Insecta; order Hemiptera; family Fulgoridae; genus Zanna; species Zanna intricata. Next base: position 11,762 of record JAAAKQ030466642.1, on the reverse strand, counting down.
AGCGATTTGCATTCATGATTCCAATATTTAATATCGCCCGGTATAAAAAAGTAAGAATTTAGTTATTCTTATATAAAAGAAAAACAAAATACAAGCAAACTTAAATCAATCATTTAAAAGAGATATTCTGGAATAGACTACATATCACAGACCTTTCCTTTGACAATGATACATCTAAAGCACTAAGAATAACACAGAAACGGCAACAATCATTGTTTCTTTTCTGATATTAATTATATTAATTTACAGCAGTTCCTGTCACGAATAAAAAGAAAGTGCCATTTGCAGGGCCAGTTATGTAATTTTGATCAGTTAAGTCAATAAAAAACTGCACTTCATCGTTTTATTTTTTCTAATCCTCATGAATATACGAACAAATAAAATTATTTTCTTAAGGTCGATTCGCCATTTGGCTACTGAACATTAAACAGATCACGTCAGATTAGGTCCACGCATAAAGAAAAATAAAATAAACTAGGAACTGCCTCCGATTTATCAAGGTGGATCAAGGGAAACCGCGTTAAAAATCACAGCCTTAGTTAATTTTTATTAAGAACTGATGTAATCAGCTTTGCATATCCATATTATAGGTGGCTGGTAATGGGAATAACACCGTCCAATAATCTTCCGACAAAAGTAATGAGGATACGAATCAATAAACTGATGAAATGTCTGAACACAGGGCAGCATTGAACAATTAAAATAATATATATGTATATTAACGAGTTAATTTAGATTGTAACTAATTACTATTATTATTAATACTTTTTCTACATGGGACAATTAATTGTTGTTTTATTTCGACCTTTATAAAATCGATAGGGATGAATTATTTATTATGTTGTTTATTTTTTAAGTAAATTAATTATGTTCAAGACCCATAATAACGCCGTACTTATTTTTTTTAATTATATTATACGATAGATTAGCCCAGGAAATTTTTTTCTAATTTTACTTTCCACGGTACTATAGAATATAAAATGAATAGTATTATTATTTAGTTATTAAAGAACCCTCCAGCCGTAAAAAGGATTTTTTTTTAGATTTTTGTTAACAAGTAAAAAAACCATCTTGAAGATATATAAATTTTATATATGCAGGTCGAATGTTCGAATAATATAATCAAAATTTTCATGAAAAAAAATAGTTTCATCAGTTGGTTGAATCTGTTCTTAAATAGTGTAACGTTCAGAACACCTAGTAACCAGCTGTTTCTATTATTTTATTCATTTCTATAGAAATGAAGAGAAAAGAGGGAAAAAGTAACGGCGTTTGGAATCCTAAATAAAATAGCTTTTTCGTTCTTGTAACTTTATCGTCGGGCTGATACGGGCTGTACGGAGGTACAGACTTGCTGTACAATTAAGAGACCGTATACTTGCCCACTCCAACAGTCAGAACGGGGAAATATTTCTTATCATATGGGTGGTTTGATATTCAACAAGTTTCTAAAACTGATTTAGAAAAAAAAAACGTGAAACAATATCCGTTTAGGTTCCGCCTGGCAACTGATGAGCTGTGCGTCTGCGGGGAGGTCCAGTCAAATGAACACATGATGTTCGACTGCCCCGCTCTTGGGAGGGCCAGAACTCGGGCCACCCTGGAACTAAGAGGTCAAGAGGAAAACTGGCCACTCACAAGTGGCAAGTCGGTTTGGCGAAAGCCGCATTGTCGAACCGTGTGGGAGTTCCTTGATCCGGTGGCTATGTTCAAGAAGTTCTACCGGTATCAGTAGTTTACTAAGGGAAGAGACTTCTACTGAGCTGCTGTAGAAAGCTATAATTGGCCACCAGCCAATTATAGCTCCAAACGCTGTAATATGGTGGACAGGTACTTGCTGGTATACAGAGACCTAGGCGAGGCAGCGAACTGCTATTTGATGATATACATTTTCAAAACCATCGACAGGTAATTTGCAACTCCCGTTTGGAATTAAGATACCCGGAGGATTTTTAAACGTAACAGGCACCATGGAGGTTTGCTGAAGCAGTCATTTGCGTCGGGGTCATTCGTCTCTTTTTGCGATATCTCCTTTGCGTAAATTATCCTTTTCCACAATTCAATTTATTCCCTTACACGTAATTTCTTAAATAATCATTAACGGAATAGAATGAAACCGATTTCAATGTAATAAAAGGGAAAGAAATCATTACAATTTAATATTGATATAGTTAATGAACAAACTAAAGAATATATGAACGGAGATTAATAAATTATTAATCAAGCATCTTTTAATTCATTAAACAACAATGATGATGTTATAATACAAAGCGTGTGGTAGACTTCGTGATGTTAGAATTACTAACACGTGATAACACCGTTATGTTTTAAGTGAAATGATAACGATAACATAAAAGGTTAAAAGCGTTAATATATTTCTCTCATCCAAATATAGCACACAATATAATTAATTCCATTTTATAAAGATAGCGTAATCATTACTTTTGTAATTTATTACAGACAAAATTTAAGCAGTTTCGAGTAGTCGTAATCTAATTTTATTTTTGAATAAGTACTTTTACATCTGTATTTTTAGTAAGAAAAAAAAATTTGTTAACCAAAATTAAATAATCAATAAAACCAATTATTTACTGTATAATCCCTTACTGCAACGGTTCTTAAAATGTTTGGAGGGTCATTAGATTTGACCTGATGACCCAACACATCAACACAAAGTTCCTCAATATAAGCTTTGTAAACAAAAGTGGTTTTTTGTTTAATCTAGATGAATTTTATTAAATACATTTATTATGTATTATGCTTCCGTTCTTTGCAAGAAACGGTACTAAATTATGCAATAATTTAATAACGTTTACAGCTGAAATATCCTTTTCAGTCAATTGAAAATTGTTTATCACAATATTTTTTTTTTTTGAAAGGGTCTTCAGAATAATTATACTAAAATTAAGTTTTCCAGCTATTCACGCAAAGGATCAACAATAATCAAATAGCAATGACGAATAGTTCAGTAACAATGGAAAATCAACAAATCAGTCAACGAGGACTTTCGCTCGCCTTTTTACAGATATTAAGAGGTAATTAATTACGATTTTAACTGCCCATCAACACGTAAAACTAATAGTACAGGCTGTAGTATTTTTAACAGACGTTAACTGCATAAAAATGCTTACACTTATTTAACATTTATGAAAATTGATATAACTGCAGTATTTTTACAGACGTTAACTGCATAAAAATGGTTAAACTTATTTATTTAAAATTTATGAAAATTTATATAACCTTACTGAACAATAACGCAAAAGAAAATCTAATAACAACATATTTAAAAAAATAAACCTTTCGAGATGGGTTGGCAGATAATAAAAGTGATGGGCTAAGAAAAATCTTATCAGAGCTATTTTTTAGCTTAAAGAAACAGTAATATGAAAATACTATATAATATAATAATAATAATATACTATAGTGCCGATACCGAGAAAGTTTAATAAAATCCTACTACCAGTAAACATTCTTTTTTTTACAGGTTTGTGATTTTTTGCCGTTTCAACTTTACCAATAAAATAATACCATCATTTTTCTATTTAGTGCAACTTCATTAAATCAGGATCTCGTAAGGTGCTGATAATCTCTTCTTCAAGCGAGGAAACCTATAGCCTAATATGTGCATTGATTACCAGGTCGATATGCGTAATTAATTAAAATTAAACAACAGATTGGCGGCCGCCAGCTATATCGAGAAATCAGCGTTAAAAACTTCTCCGGCCGAGCCTATAACGAATTACGGGAAGGCAACTGCTATCCCGAATTACGGGAATGGTTAGGATGGCCTAACCATTCCATCACAAATTACAGGTAATAAACTCCTACTTGTAAATGGACATCTACACGGCTTTTCTTTTTCATTGTAACCACTCAAAACTGACAATCATTAAATATATTGATTACTTACTTTCTTACGAAGCGTCACCAAAATGAAAATAATTTTCCAGCTTTAACAAGAAGGTAGATGATATATATTTTTTTTACTTGTTACAAACATTTAATTGCCAACGAACCAGTTAGATTACAATCACCCGATTAATACAAGCGAAGAATATCGTACAATGTAACTATGAAAACCTTTAATATAATTTAATAGAAAGACCAAAATAAAGAACATAAGAGAAGACATGATAAACATTTACAAGCACGGCATATAATAAATGGAAAGCGCAATAAGGAGCTTTAATGTATGTAAAAGTAAAGGACTTTTAAACGAAAGAAGACAATCAACGAATACTGGTGTAAACATGAATCAAATAGAAAAACAGACATCAGAATCCAGAAGTGTGTAAAGGAAATACGACCAATCATCCTGATCTCCCCATTACCATAGAGGCAGAAAAAAATAAACTTTAAAATAGTTTTACATTTAATTTTCCAGGCAAATAACTCAAAATATCGTCATCTGAACTTTTTAATTTCGTTTGATCTTTGATCCTATCTTAAAACAGAAGACCGTAAAACTTGGGAACGAGTTTGTATTGATTAAAAATAATTCAAATCATAATATTAAAAATAATTTTCAACGTGTAACTGGCGGAAAAATTAAATTTTATGTTCTATACAAATGCCTGCAAAATTTAGCGGCATCCTTGTCAATGTTTTTTTTTTTTTTTACTTAATATTAATTTTTTTTTTATATGTTACAAAAGGCAACTGTAACTTGGCATCAGCCTGTAATTGTAAGCATTAATAAATAAAATTAATAGTCGAATATAAAGCAGAATTTGCGTTTATGTATGTTTAGACCAATCTTTGATTAAAACTCAAAAATCATTAAGCCAACTGATCGGAATGATTCTTATACCAATTTTTTTGAGCGTATATCCAGATTACATCATTTTTTTTTTTTTAGTAAAATAGTAAAACAAACAACAAACGTATCTTATTAACAGTAGTGGTTCGGGTAGTAATATTTTGAATCATCATCACTGAGGGAATAAATTGTTCTCATGAGAGAAACTTTTAAAGAAAAGATAAATATAAAAAAACAAATGTTAATTTGAAATTTAATTTATTAAAATGAAATAACCGTTCTCAAGATATAAGATATTTAATCTAAAATTTTACTGTATTTTCCATTTTCGTAAATATTCGATTAATAAAATTCTTCGTAGTAAGTATAAGTTAAGTCTGTAAATAATTGCTAAGAGTCGTTTATTTTCAAATTACTTCTGTGTTCCATATAAAGCTAAAGCAAAATGACTTCTATTTAAAAAAAAAAAAGAAAAAAAGACTTCCTTTATGTTAATGAGTGCTTACTATTTTATTCCTTCACTTATGCCTATGTAAAGGATTAAGGATGGAAACAACCTGTTCTAACGAACCCGATCGCTCGATTTACTTAAAAACACGACTAAAATCTTTAGGGGTGTCTACTTTCCATCACTTATATATTTATAAATGAGCTACTCTCTCTGACGAAAATTCAAACTTTCTCAAGATTTTTCTTTTAAATTTCAAGCGGAATTAAAAATTAAAGGAAATATTGGATAGTTAACTGTGAAATTTCATAGAAACCTTTTTAAAATTTATACGAGTACTTTTACCATTTTAGAAATTATTTTGCGATTTAGGCAATGGGAACGAATAACATAAAAATTTTGGGGTAAGAAAAAATAAAAAAAATTTAAATCATCAACTTATTTACTAACAAAAAACACAAAAGTTCTTATACAGGTTCTTACCTGTATAAGAACTTTCATTTTATGAATTTAAACATGGGATATGGATAATTAGGAAATTCTTTAACATCATATTAATAAAGAAAAAAAAAATTCTATTTATAAAAAAAAAGCATTTAGATAAAAACATAATACATTTTTTAAAATCAAATAATTATTTTTTTACTAGTCATTACTATCATTCCGGCCATCACTGTCATCATCTCATCAGTGTCGAGGAAAATGCAGTAATTATTTTTCTATTGTTAAGAAAAACACGATTCCAAGAGACTGTTGTTACAAAAGATTTAAAGGTCAAAGCAATTTTATTATTACAATTAAAGTTGGCTTTAAATGCATAGTATTCATGTTTACTTACTTAAGTATGATATATAATGCATCATTAGCGTGGACAAACGTCATAAAAATAATTTTTAAAATAGAGGCGAAATTACATATTCTACATTTTATATATAATTTATTAGTAATTTGAGTGTGTATGAGCGTATCTATTTATTGAAGCTAATTGGCAATATTAGTGCCAAAATATATTAGTGTTAATTAACAATAATAATTTACCACCAAAATTGTTTTTAATAAAACAGAGCACACACACCAATAATGTAAGAGCGCTTTAGCAACAACATTCTCAGACGAAGACTGATTCAATTTTATTATTGAAATCTAACTTAATAAAATGAAGAGAAACTAAAGAAAAATCCAATTTTTGAAAATATAACAATTTGGTAATATTTTTGAATAAAATATTCCTGACTTAAATAGTTATTATTTGGAAAATGGACGATCAACTGGAAACCGCAAATCGCATCGATTTGCCGGGACCAGTGAAAGAAAAATTGCTATTAAGTGATTAACATAACAAGTATAAGACATTAAAAAGGAGTTTAACAATGTAAAGACCCTCCAGTCTGCATTAATAGTTAAGGACAGCATAACTGCCGGTCATGAAACTGCCTCGTCTATAAAATGAAAACGGCCACTCAGGTTAAAACGATGCAGAACCTTAGTTTTCCTGAAGGGAGAAAAATTATCAATATCAAACAATCTCGACCGACGACTTCTTCCGCCGCCCATTCGTCGCCTTAAGTTGACGTGGAGCAGTTGCTTTCAAATCTTGCCACAGGTAAACAGAAAGAAGGGATGGCCGAAGGGAAAACCCAGGCTATAAATTAATCTTAAATAAACGAGTCAATAATTCAATGGAACATCAATGGATGTTTGTCAAACATCCATGAACTCTAACGTTTGGTACATGATGTAGATCCAATTTGTATATGCTTGCAAGAAACACATTTCCGCCGAAATGATAATTTCAATTTAAGAAGATATGAGATATTCCGGCAAGATCAACTGCCAAATATTGAGTTCTAGGTGGATTAGCTACATTAACATCGATTAGAGCTACCACCGAAGCGGTTGAGATAAATACAAATTTGCAAGCGGTCACAATTAGAATGGAGCGTCCGCTGCAAGTTACCATCTGCAGCATATACCTACCGGCTCCCCCCCCTGCCAATACTACTACTGGTAGGTGATTTTAATGCACACAATTCTCTCTGGAGGTCAGATCGAGTAGATCCCCGTTGAAGAGAATCGGAAAAGTTCCTATTAAATTCTGATCTAATTATCTTAAATGATGGTTCAGGAACTTTTTTCAATGCCAGAGATGGATTGACGTCCTATATAGATTTAGCATTTATAAGTGCACCAATAGCACCGAGGTACTCGTTTCAAGTTCTAGATGATCTGCATGGAAATAATCATTATCCGACGCAATTACAACCGACATTACCAGAAAAATACAACCCATCTCTAAAAGATGGATGTTTAATAAGGCAAATTGGACGAGCTTCACGGCTAGTACGATACTCCCACAAATAACTGGAGTAATCGAAGCTGACGTTGATGGTATAACAAACTCTGTATTCGATTCAGCGTCGAGGTGCATTCCCAGAACATCAGGGAAGAAATGACCCGTTCCGTGGTGGAACGATGAAAAATCAGTGAAGCAATTAAAAGAAAGAAAAAAGCTTTTAAGAAACTCTTCTTTTAAAAAAGAAAATCTAATCGCCTTCAAAAAATACGGGCGTATGCAAAACGCCTTATAATAGACCCTAAAAACGAGCCTGGCAGCGATACGTGTCATCCATTGAAAGAAATACGACTGCATCAGACGTTTGGAAGAAAGTGAAGGCTATTTGTGAGCGTGCAAATTTTGCTCCCATAAGCTACCTTCAATATGGAAACGAAGTTAGAGATACTCCAATCGAAATTGCAGAGCTACTTGCCAACCAGTTCGAAGATGCCAGCAAAACGGCTAGCTATAATGATTGTTTAAAAACACAAAAATCTGTTCTTGAGAGTCTAATTAACTTCGGAACTGAAAAAAATTGTTCATATAATGTACCATTTAAATTAGAAGGAACTTATGAAAGCGTTGGACAAAGCCGGGAACACAGCCCCTGGTTCGGATGAAATTCACTATGTGATGATCAGGCAGCTGAATACCATTGCAAAGCATAGACTATTAGAATTATATAATCAGATAAGGCGAAATGGAATTTACCCACTGAGTGGAAAGAGGCCTATATTATCCCAGTTCCAAAGAAAGGAAAAAATTTGACAGATCCCAATAGTTATCGTTCTATTTCTTTGACGTACGCTATGGGAAAACTTTTTGAAAGAATGATAAATAATCGAATCGTTTGGATTTTAGAAAAATAAAACCTTTTATCCTGTTATCAAGCAGGTTTCCGACAATACCATTCGAAAACTGATCAAATGTTTAATCTAGAGAATGTTATATTAGAACAGCTTATAACAAGAAACCATTGTGTCGAAGTCCTCTTTGACCTGCAGAAGGCATCGATTAAGAGAAACTTCTTTTAAAAAAGAAAATCTAATTGCCTTCAAAAAATACAGGGCGCATGCAAAACGTATTGAAGCATTCTTCCACGACCTGGCGTCATGGAAAATGACGCCAGGAATGCCCCATGAGTGGGGCATTCGTGGCAATCTGCCAATATTACTTAACACATACATGAACGTACTTTCAAAGTACGAGTTAACAATGAATATTCGTAAGAAAAGAAATTAATAAATGGCATACCACAAGGATCGCCGTTGAACGGTAGGTTGTTCTTGATCCCCTCAACAAACTGATATTAGCCACTCCAGCCGAAATCAGCAAAAGCGTCTATGTTGACGATCTGGCAATTGTATATGCCAGCAACCACACAGTTATGGTGAAATATCAATTACGTGCGATAAACGCTATCACCGAAGTGACGAAGAGTAATGGATTTAAATGTTCATCTGAGAAAACGTGCTGTGTACACTTCTGTAAGAAGAGAATTCTTGTTTTGACCATCGACAACCATCCAATTGAGTACACGGATAACATCCGATTTTTTGGTCTAATACAAGATAAATCCCTTACATGGGGATTACATATACAGTATTTGAGTATAGATACAAAAAAGCTCTAAACATTATTAAATGTTTATCTAATATCAACTGGGGCTCTGATAAAGACGTCCTATTGAGGCTGAATAAAGCATTGGTACAATCAAAACTTGACTACGGATGTATTGTTTATTCATCCGCCAGAAAGTCCCACTTACGAAAGTTAGACGTAATACACAACAGCGGAGTAAGGTACGCCACAGGCACATTCCGTACAGCCCGGCGACTAAACTAATGTCAGAAGCTGAGAATAATGCCATTGCGTTATAGAAGAGAGATCCTTTTGCTAAGATATGGAGCAAATGCATGGGCCTGTCCTGCCCATATAAATTATAAAGCATTCAATTATCATCATTTAGCAGCATTATATTAACGTCGTGTTATTTTTCCGGACCAGCCGGAATACGCTATCACGAATTAGCAAGGAAATATAAAATTGATCTACCAGACACATTAGCAATTTCTACTAGAGATACCGCCATGGCTTTTGCCAGCGGTAAACACAAAATTGGATCTCCTATGGGAAAAAAAAAGATAAGCCAGCAATAATCATCCAACAGGAATTTTTATCAACCGTCAGTAGTTACGATGAATATATTAAGATTTATACTGACGGTTCTAAAACCGAAGACGGTGTTGGATGCTCCATATATGTAAATGGAGAAGCCAATTTTTTTTGGAAGCTGTCAGATATGGCAAGCGTTTACACGACAGAACTTACTTCCATACAGCAAGCTCTTCGCTATTCTGAACATTTCTGCGATGTGAGAGTACTTGTATGTTCCGACTCGTTGAGTGCACTTACTGCAATTCGGAACAAGAATATTAAGGATGTCCTGATTGTTAACATCCTCACTATTTTTTATGTTTTAAACAGATGAGGACAGCAATGCGTATTTGTATGGACTCCTGGGCATGCTGGTATTGCAGGAAATGAAAGAGCGGACGGGTGCCAGATTGGCAACAGTCTGCGACAACTTTGATGTAATTCCTGTACGAGTGGCTGATATAAAAAATTGTCTAACTAATATAATTAGAACTTACTGGAATAATGAATGGAGAGGATTGGGTACTAAATTAAACGCCGTTAAATCTTCTCCATACAAATGGAAGAGCGACGTGACTCGCCATGAACAAGTGGCGGTAACTAGACTTAGAATCGATCACACGCGAATAACAAATTCATATTTGTTAACCGGCAAAGATAGGTCAATGTGTAGTGTTTAGAACAAACCACTTATAGTCAAGCATCTAATGGAAGAGAGTACTACATACAACGACCTCAGAAAGAGAATTGGTTTAATAAATGAAATTGCTGCTGATTTGGAGAATGGAAATGAAGAAAAAATAGTTGCTTACCTGCACGCCAATACACTATGAACTCGTGTATAATTATTCAAAAGCTGTAATTACAAATAAAGAAGTCGAATTTTATGGACATAGAAATTTAATAATTTGGTATTGTTAATATAGTTCATGTTGTTAAGTTTATTTTCTTTTAAAATATCAGGGCCCTTTACACCTTGTAAGCGTTCTTGTATTCAATGTACTGTTCGTAAGGTTTTGTGTTGTGTTTAGTGTTTTTAAAAAAATGTTAGGGCCTTTTACACCCTAACATATGATGAGCCTTACGGTGATTTTAACTATCAACTTTTAAAGAATGTGACGAGGGCTAATGACCATAGCAGTCTATGCCCGTATATCTCCTAAGAAAAAAAAAAACAATAAGTTGTGGGATGAATAAGAGATAAAAGGACTTTCCACTGAATTTAATTAGTGTCTTTAAAAGATTGTATAAAGACACCACTGCACGAATAAATTTAAAGGGAAAACTGCTTAAAAAAAGTCAAAACAAAGTGAGGTAGAGAGATGTCCATTATCGCCTACTTTATTTCATATATATGTATGTTTATTGATTATGTTTTCTGAAACTGAAAAGGAGAATGTGGTTTAGTTATCGAATAGCGTGAAGACGAATATCTTTGACAGTCCGATGTCAATGAAATAAAGATATTATATTTATGTAAGCTAGTTAAAAATAGTTGGGCTATTTTTATGCTGAAACTAAATAATGAATGTGCTTACTTTGAAGCTGTTTACAGCGAAAACTTAAGTTACTCTAAGAATATTTACGAGAAAATATCCAGTAAGAACAAAATATGTAACAAAGAATTCCATATCAGAATAGGTTAGCCACTTTAACCATTTAGGAGGTAACGTCTCTCGTGAAGAATGATTAAGATAATAAGAAAAGTTGATAAAAATTTGATTTATTACATGAGGCAACATTGGAAAATAAATCAAAACAATAATTTCAGAGTAGGCTAAGTTGAAACCTTAAAAATTAATGCCGATCTTGAAGTATGGAAGTTAAGCTTAAATGAACAAGTTGTTGACAGTGTCATTCTGTAGCGGGAAATAACATTTCTCCGGTCAGCGAAAGATCGAATGTGATCAGATATGTTACGAAAACCCACCGGGTTGGTCTAGTGGTTAACGCGATATCGCAAATCAGCTGATTTCGAAGTCGATAGTTCTAAGGTTCAAGTCCTATTAAAGATAAAAATTTTTATACGGATTTGAATACTAGATCGTGGATACCGGTGTTCT
>JAAAKQ030466531.1:4363-14435 GCA_010016005.3 Zanna intricata | reverse complement strand
TATATATATCTAAAAGAAGTGTGAAATATAAAATAAGGAGTTGGTTTCAATTAAGATAGATCTTGTTCTGGAAGAAGTTCCATTTCGCGACTGACAGAGTACACTTAAAAGCTTCTTCCGTCATCATCTATTCGAGATGGAATAAATTGCATGTAGCTTCTCCCCAACCTATCTAAGCTTATATATATATATATATTTTGTATATATATATATATATATATTTTTTCTTCTTCTTTTTTCGTTTTATTGTGCATATATATATATATTTATTTATTCGTTTCTTTTCAATAACTGCTGAAATAAATGTGTCCAATTTTTTATTTTTTTAAAAAAAAAAGAAAAAAGTTTTTAAATTTCTGTTTGAAAACTATTTTTTCTGATATTTACTATTTAATTGGACAGCATAAAATTTGTACTATTTAGTGCAGGGGGTGGTCATTATACCTTTAAATGTTAACTTTTAGTATTAAACAAATTTTTTTTGCAGAAAGCCTTAAGCGATTTAAAAAAAAAATTAACTATCTCTGTTCGTTTTAAAAAGGTAATGTAAAAATGACCGAAATTGGTAAAATCATTTTAAATAATAAATAAAAATAAACAGTTAAGTACTTTTTCGTTTTTCCCAAACCCACGTTTTTCATTATTTTTTTTGCAATTTACTTGGAACATATTGAAATATAATTAATAAAACTTTCACTGGAAAAACACATTAAAAAAAAATAAATAAATAAAAATTAATTTTTTTTTTTTTTAATTTTAATTAAAAAGTAATTTTTTGAAATAAAATTTTGTAACCTCCAAACCCCTCCCGCTAATAAGTAACCCAATAATCCAGATAACCCTAATAATCCAATTATAGTCAATAATAAAGAAAATGATAAAGTAATCCAAATACAATGTACACGATGCTCGTTATTTCGAATGTCATTGTTTATACTAACTAGCATTCTAATAACAATAATACATATTTCAAATCTGATCATATTTAGATCTTCCGAATACTAAACTCAGTTAAATATGATGAGACGTTTCTAAATTATTGTACCTTTGAACGTGATTAAGCTAAATATGGAACCTAATAATTTATTTTCTTTAGTATACGTTGTTAGCAACGAATAAGAAGCAGTCAAATTTTTACAATCCTAAAATATTATACCTTTAATTAAAGTGTAAAAACACACGAAATGAGAGTGAAAATAAGTGATGAAAATATTCGTTGGGTATGTAAAAAGAGAAAGTGTCGCGAGAACATTGGATTGAGAAAAAATACGTGGCTCGATGGTTCAAAACTACAACTACAAACAATCATTTTATTTATTGTTGGGCAAATGAATATACGTCAACCAAATTTTTTTCTAAGGGATTAAATATGTCTCCCGAGGTAATTACTTACTGGAAGATGTATTTAAGAGAAGTATGTGCGGAGAATTTGTTAAAAAACTTTCGGAAAATCGGCGGACCAGGGATGACTGTTGAAATTGACGAATCATTATTTTCTAAGCGAATATACAATAGAGGACGTGTTTTGCCAAACCAATGAGTATTCGGTGGAATTAATAGTGACATTGAAGATTGCTTTATGTATGCAATTCCTTATAGAACGAAGGAAACATTGTTAGATAGAGTTAAAGCTTGATTGAAAAACAATCCTTGATAATTTCGGACAAATGGAAATCTTACCAAGATATTCCTCATTTAGAAGAGTATGAATTTCAACATGACACTGTAAATCATTCCGAAAATTTTGTTGATCCAACCACAGGAGCTCATACACAAAATAGAAAAAATTTGTGGAAATGTACGAAAATACGAAATAAAAGAGAACATGGCACTGCACAGCAAATCCTTGATTCGTACTTGTGCGAATTTTTATGGCGCCATCGACACAAAACGAAGATTTATTTAATGTTATATTACAGAACATATGTGAATTTGATTTACTTATGTTATTACATTAATTGTTCTTGTGTTCAAATATAATAATACATTGTTATTATTGTGTTTAGGTAATCAAATATCAAAGTGGTAAGATTTCAGAGTATTATTTAGATTACTTATGGAATTTTAGATTTTTTCAATTGTTCTTTTTTATATTTTTATGAATGCATTGATTTAATAAAATTGATATTAATTAGGATATTTTTGTAATGTGTTTATGGGGTTATTTTTGGTCGGAGGGGGTTGGGGAACGCAGGCCTCCCCCTTAAACTTGTGGTGACAATAATGTACCATACTTATGATTTCAATTCTTCAAAAAGTTTTTTAATTTTTACAATTTTTGTTTATTTATTTTTTAAAATGAAAAATGTTGCTTCTCCGTTACAATTTTTACTGATTTATGTTATTTCAAGTAAATTGCACAAAAAAAATATGAAAAAGAGTGGGGTGGGAAACGAAAAAGTACCAACAATTATAATTAATTATTTATTACGATTTACGCAGTTCTTTAAATTGAGAAGTTTCGAAATCGGCCCTAAATTAAAAATATATTACTGTAGCGTTAGTCCAAAGATCAAATAAAGAGGAAACGATTTACCGATTCCAACATTATATAAAAATTAATCAGGTTTCATTTTTAACTGTGTCAGAAAACCTTTTCATTTAAAACTATCATTAAAAAAATTCACATTATCTTCCAAATCAAGAAACATGGTGCGTCGGTTTGTTTGCTGTATGTGCTCACATTTTTATTTTGAATGAAGCGGAAAATTTAATGAATGATGCGAGCATCTTATTATTCTTCATTTTGATTTTTTCGTATTGTAATGTTTTTATTTTTTAATTCTTGTTTATAAATATTTATCTAAAATGATATTTTTGTTTTGGAAAAAAAAAGGAAAACACTGGTGTTACAGCTGTATTAAAAATCACAATTCAAGAAAAATCTAAAAATGTTAAGGATTTTGCTGCTGTTTTGAAGTTGTAAAAGTTTGTATGCAAAATTCAGTTAAAAAATTCTTTGGGCTAAATTTTATTTTCAATTGGCAAAACATTTAACAAAATCACGTGAAATGAAACATAAACCACGTAGTATTTTCGCGGTGCCTTTTTCCTAGTACATAATAATTTATCTATGTATGTTATTGTGCTTGTACATATTTAATTAAATGATTGTAATCCACGATACGGCAAGAAAAGAAAATTAGAAGAATTAGGCTGTATGTTACTGTTTACTTAGCGTTAGCTGCAAAGCGAATAAAAATAAATTGGCTGTGGAAAACAATAATTAATGTAATAATTTTTAAATTTAGAGCTGAAAAGTATTTTTTCTCTTTCAGTTGTGTTTCGTTTGGAGTCGATTAAAAAAGAAAGTTAGTATATTTAAATATGATAACGCTAACAAAAGCCATTTGTAAACAAGGAAATCCTAAAAAAGTTAACGATCGAAAAATTTGCGTCTTGAAAATAAGAAAAAATTGCATAGAAACAACTTGAAGAGACTTATTACCGAGTTTGAGCTGAGGCTACTTTCTATGTAGAAAAAGTATGTTTTTTTATTTTTTTTTTTCTCCGGTAATCATCCATATCTATTGTATATTTTTGCCAGATAAGATATATTTAACATTACTTCAGTGATAAGCAATCACATTTTCTCTACAGACAATTTGAACTATTAAACACTTGAATTATACGTATGAAGTTGAAGACACTCGTTAATTTGTAGTTGTTATTGCATAAACAATTCATTTGATATAGAAAAATGATATACATCCTTAGTAATCTTATCATTCAGATATTCTACTGTTTTTGTAAGAAAATAAAAAAAAAAAGGTTTAGTTGGAAAACTGAGAAAAATAAATACAACGTACATCTTTAGTTCAGTGAGTCTTATTTTAGGGTTTGCAGTAGTCTTTTTAGCTGTATCTTCGATATTCATTTCCCATTTTTATAACGCAGTTAAAACATTTTTTTTTTTTTAATATGGCCTGCGGCCTTTTATAGTCCTATCCGTATTTTATATATAAAAAAAGTAAAATAAACTTTGGCAATAATAAAACGACTCCAACTAAAAAAGCATTCAAATTTATAAAATATGGTATTAATAATACTTTTTGAATTTTTTTAATTTTTGTAATCGGCGCCAAATGATAATAAATAATTTTTAATTTCCATAGTTTTTCCATACTCTTGTATGGAAAAATAAGTTTATCGCATTTATTTTATTTACCTTATGCTTTCCTACCAATTTTCTTTAAATTTTACGTGAATGTAGTTTGAGTATCAGAACGACCCGTTGCTTTATACTGTTAAGCTTTAATAGTTAGCTTTATAGTAATTATGCAATTTTTTCCTTTAAAAAATCTTTCAATAAATCATCTTGAAGAAACTTTACCTGCGACCACCCGTTTAGGCAGTGGTTTTAATTGGAAAAATTATTCGTTTTGCCAGCTTTTTTATGTGTTGCTGACGAAGAACTATACTTTTTACGTATATTTTTTATAAAATATTAAATACATAAAAATCATTTATATTTAAATCTTTATTTCTTATTTACATAGAGTAAATAAGATCTATCTAAGATTTTATCTACTCAGAGTAGTGGTGTTTTTAGTTCTCTTTAAAAAAAAAGAAAAGAAAAAAAAAGTCAATTTTAGTCATTTTTCTTTGTTTATTTATTAATCTACCCTGCCCCGATATAGGATCTTTTTTTAACCTCGGAGACAACCGTTAGGTATTGCTTCAGAAGATGAGATTTGAGGGTAAGTTATATTTTCGAGGATTTACAGAATATTAACATAAAATATTTAATTAGTTTACAGTATAGAATATATTAAAACATATCGCCACAAAACTGAAGGAACAAAATACGAAAAATATGTCGCAATAATAAAAAGCATACATAAAGAAAAGATTTTAGTTTAGAAAAAAATCAGGTAGAAAAGGTGCAACGTAAATCGCATGACTGCAGATGCACTTTTAAAACGAAACAGCAGCCGAAGTGCTGTACCGTTGACGTCTCTAAGCAGCTTAACTCTTTTTCTTCGCTTAAACGAAGGCTGGAAAATCCTTTCAGTATAAAGTTAAGCACAAACATAAATTCATATATATATATATATAAAATATGTTAGGCTGACATACTTCTTCAATATTTTTTTATTGGCGTACATTTACGCTCAATAGTAGTTCTCTACTCGTAAATATAAAATACGGAATCAGAAAAACATATAAATTGTAAAACGTTACGTTCAATACATACATCCTATATTAGGGTTGGCAGCCTCCGCGGCTCGAGTAGTAGCGTCTCAGGCTTTAATCCGGTGGGTCTGGCTTCAAATCCCGGCTTTCAAATGGCATTTTCACACGCTAAAAAATTTCTCATTCATCTCATACTCTGAAGCAATACCTGAACCGTGGTCCTGAAGGTTAAAAAAGAAAAAAATAGGATCCAAAGAAGTCATATGGTTTTCACATCAGATTTGGTGAAACCTCTGATTATTTAATATTAATTGAAAATTATAATTTCATTACAAATTCAGAATCGTATTATTTTTGTTGATGCATTTTTTTCATCCTACTTGATAATAAATATCGCTATAAACTTTAGTAACCCACTCCTGTTTCGTGTATGTTTTCATTTGTTGATGGTTACATCATAATAATTTAAAAAACGGTATTAAATATAAGACTTACATTTATTTAAAGAGTATTAAAGGGACTTGTACTTTATACTAACATGTCAGGTGTAACATTTTTGAATTAATGATTGTATAAATATTTGTTGTTATTAGAACTAATATTTTAGCAGTTGTGCAGCTATCCACTTTATTAAAGAATTGGAGGATCATATCTCACTTTCAAATGAAATAACTTTAAATGAAGTGCAGCAAAAAATTTGTATGTATAATTTAATAGGCGTACAAGGAAGTCACATGTTGTCCACGTCAGATTTTTTAGTTCAGTTAATCTTTTAAAACTACTTTTATTTTTTTAGAATTCGTGTTTTTATTATTTTAAACGATTTTTATTAATAATTAAAAGATGATTGAGTTAGATAATATCGGGTTCAGTTTTAGTAATTGGCTTCCGTTTAACCCAGTCTTTCTAAATTAATTTGTTCATTAAAGAATTTTTTTTGTTGATGTTTTTATCTTTTACTTTTAAATATTCTGACTTATTTAGATGGGTTTTTTTAAGAATGTACTTACTTTTGATATGAGAATAAAAAAAAATTTATTTGAAAAGTTAATGGTCTATTTTGTATATTTTATTTATTATTTTAACGTATATATTTATCAAAATTATTCTGTTTTTAATGGGATAGGTAATTTAACATTCATCATAGTATGTCTGTTTTATATCTCTTTTATATACGTGTAATATGTTGTGAGAATATTTATGTTCTGGTCATATTCAAACTGAACCCGCTCAAATGAATATAAACCGAGTGAGTCATTGTCGAGAGAGAATATTATTTTACTCTTCCTCTGACACAGTACTCTCTCTCACTCACTCGCTCTCTCTGGTTGTTACATTCCAACACAACATACCAAATGCAGCCAAGTGATAAAGTTTTAGGCATTAGGATGAAGGGAAAAATTGTCCGGCCTCTATATTCTATTCGTGTGTACAAAGATATAAATGACGTAGTAAAAAAAGAGAAGAAAATAGGGGAAAAAGTCGTAACGTAATAGACAGAGCTTTAGGAGATATACACATACATATACATTTGCTTATGGATCTGGTCTAGAAAATGTTACCATGTTACAACATGTAAAATTTTGGTGATTTTATCGACGAATTTTTTTTATACATAATTACTATTACAACTTTATTAGACTAGCCTTCATGTATCGAATGAAAATTATATTTATAAAAAACAATAAACTTTAATTTTTATTTATTATTATTATTTACAGTAACTGATTTGTACATTTCTCTAGTATACTTTTAACTTCCTTGTACGGAATGAAGTATAGTAATCGCGAAAAATTTCAGTTTTCAGATTTCATCGGAAATATCCATTTTGACTATCTCTGAATCCATTTTGACTAGTTTCGGCATACGTACGTATGTATCTCTCGCATAATTCAAAAAGATTAGTCGTGAAATGTTAAAATTTTGGATTTAGGAGATTTAGGTCTCGGTTGTACATCTAGTTGTGCACCTCCCCTTCTGATTGCAATCGACTGGTCTAAAAATGTGTATACAGTCAAACCTCTAAATAAAGCGGGGTTTCAATTTTGAAATATTGGGATTTTGTACTTTTTCTTAACTGCAGTAGTAAGTCCTTGTTGAGAGTTTTTCAACGATATATCATAAGTGGTACTGATTTTCATTAGTTCCAGTGTTATAGCCAAATAAAATTTGAATTAATGAAATATTTAGATCTTACAGGGGGAATGCACATCGGTTTGAATCCGACTTCATATACTTGTATTTTTTTAAACTTTTTTTAATGTTTAAATGTATTCATTTGTCAATAATTATTAATCTCTGATTGTAAAAAAGAAGAATAATAAATAATAATTCAATTATATTACAAACAAACAAAAAATTAGAATTGGAATAGAATTTTATATACTTTTCATTTTAAATCAAAAATTTTTACAATCGGAAGTTAATAATTATTAATAAAAAAAAAGTAAAAAAATTATATATACGAAGTCGAATTCGAATCCATGTTACGGTTATGGATCCGATACGATCTCACTTACACTACGTATCTACTTGAGTAATACAGTACAGTACAGTAATATGGATCTTTGGTGAATTATACTGATTTAGCCTTTAATAGAAAAAGATCACTATAGTTATTTTATTTCAGAATTAGAAACAATTTGGTTACGAGAAACGATATTTCTTTAAATATTAAGCATGATGTTAGTGTATTAAAATAATTTTATTTCCAAAGCCTAGCTTGCTTTACCTTTTACACAATCTCAAAATCGATTAGTCGTAGAATACTGAAATTTTGTATTTATGACTATTGTAAAATCTCTCTCTAGTTGTACACCTCCGTTTTTGACTGCAATCGATTGGGCAATCGATATTTAGAATAATTAAATGTTATGTTGATAATAACCACTTATATCTGATTAGTTAATTTCAATTGAAAATTATAATTTAGAATCGTATTATTTTTGGATATTTTTAGCAAAATCTTCCAAAAATTGTATATTTATTTAAAAAAAATAATTTTATTTAATTATTTGACAGAACAATAAAATACAATGTTAGTTGGTACTAATTATACATTTTTGATTTGGATTCAATTTATAGCGAGTGTTAAAAATTATTTTATTAATTACCGTTGAGATTTGAATTCAAATAATATTTTTCTTTTTTTTTATATTTTTGTTTACTAGAAAAAGTTTTTTCGTTTATAATGATTTATAAATTATTAATTACAAAATACTTACTCCATCCGACAAATGTATATTTCTATTTAATAAAAAATTGTAAGTATCTTTCAAATGACATCTTTTTATTTTGTTTTAGGGAATCTTAAAAAAGTAAAGTACATATACACTTACTTGATCATCCACTTCTCCTAATACATCATTTTTTTTTAATTTATGCATTTCTTTCAGTCTACTTGATAATATATATCGCTGTTAAATTTAATAACCTTCTCTTGTTTCTTTTTTCTTTTCATTTTCTTGATGGTTACATCATAATGATGTAAAAAACAAGGTATTAGATAGATGTAAGACTAAGATTTTTGGTTGCCGAAAAAATTTTTGCAAACGTCTTTAAATGAAGCCCAAGATGCACTTTCTAGTTTATTTAACACTGAATTAAATACATCATCTTTGATCAGTTCTCTTATTTGAGAACCAACAAATATTTCTTCTTTAATTTTTCCTTCATTTACATTCGGAAATTTCTGCCTGATGTACAAAAATCCAGAACTATCCTTTTTCATTACTTTTACAAAATGTTTTATTAGGTCTAGTTTGATATGGAGAAAGGGTAAAAATATTTTTTGGGTTCAACTAAAGGCTCATGAATAATATTTTTTTCCATTTGGTGTTGTATCGTTTCTTCCACTCTTTAGTAACATAATGCTAATCCCTAGCCTGGCTGTCCCACTCGCAAAGAAAACACATGTACTTAGTATAGCCTAACTGCTTAATCACAACATGTGTTCCAGCTATGTTTTTTATCATTTATTTTATCCAGAACGTCTTTCATCACATCGCATATCTCTTTCAAATTAATATCATAAGCGATTGGTATCACAGAATATTTGTTACCGTTGTGTAGTAAAACCACTTTCAAACTAACCTGGACGAATCTGTGAAAAGATGCCAGTCCTCAGATGATTTATAACTTATCTTTAGTGCAACATAAGCTTATCAATATTTGTGTGATAAACCAAATTATTTTCATCATTAAAGTACAGAAAGTTCTGTTTGTCGGCTTGGAAAGCCGAAATTTTTGTATTATTTTAAAGAAAATTCCAACCTTGGACACTGAAAATAATTTCAGAGTGAGGTACAGGTCTGATTGCAGATTGCAATGAAGGATATTTTACTGTATGTTTAGAGTTTTTAGAAACTTTAGACTTATTTGTTAAACAAAAGTAACAGTCTGTTAGATGATTCTTTGATTCACGCCAAACTATAGGTACACTAAATGGCAAAGCCTTCCGTTTACCTTTCAGCCATCCTTTTCAAGTTACAGAACAATTAGTATATACTATATTAGTACCCCACGTCCTATATTGATCACCAATTTTACACTAAAATTAAAAATGATATGTTTTTTTAATTAAACGTATAATATTTTTTCTATTTGATGTTATAGAAAACTTACCACATACATTACAAAAGGTATCCACATCGTTTACATAATTTCGAGGCATTATGACACTGCACTATTCACAAACTTAAGACAGCAATAAGACTGAACAAAATTAGTTCATTCCTAAGTCCAGTCCTTAATACAAAAACCACAGCTATGTCTTCAGCTACGTATTTTGACCTGCACTGACATAATTAGTCTTGTGAATGAATTTAAAACTTTTCAGTTTTAGATATGATTTTATAATATGTGACTATGATATGATTTTATTCTTTGTGTAATATTATTTATTTATAGCTTACAAATTACTTTAACAAAGTTAAAC